>VDFB02129465.1:0-23876 GCA_007258455.2 Sequoia sempervirens | reverse complement strand
TCTACCTACACACATAAAGAAAGAGAATGTTGTGGTGTGGCTATATAGGGGTCTTCCTTAATCAGACCCTCGTTTCTAGGTGTTCCCGCCTCCATGAACAACCAATGGAAAAGAGATAAAGAAGTGACAAAAACACAAGCACTACAAACAACACTATGTTACTCAACCAAATGTTAGAGGAGGGGACAGGGAAGCTTACCACCTACACCAAGAGCAATCAAGGCTGCTTGGAGGAGAAATGAGAGGAACTCAAGCCTCTGTTGCAATGGTGTGGTCCCAAACTTGCTCTACCAATGTGATGGAGTGTGATATTGCTACTATGAAATGCTTGGAAGTGACTGAAAAAGAGCTTGTGAATGAGATTATGAGAGCTTGATGTGGTGTAGAGTTCTTGCAATCTTTCATCCAACCTCCTAATGCAAGTTCAAAGACTGATTATGGAGTGAGAAGGAAAATGACCATATTCGGGTCGAGTGGCCAAAGGAGGTGTTACAACTTCACTGCCAATGGGAAGAGTAATGCTTTTGCTGGCTCAGCCGTAGGAATCTGTTAGGGACATAAGTGCGTCGTGTGGGCATCCTTGACAGAAATGCCTTCACAAACATAGAAAACAGGCACCAAGTGGACAGCCATCAATGGGCTTAAGTAGAATTGTGCCTCTAATTTAGGTTTTCTAAAGTGTATAAAGGAAAAAATGGGAATTGCGCCTAGGGTGCAAATTCGCTCTTATACACCTATTAAAAACAAGTCATCCACATATAGAACAAGAATGAGAACCTCATCCCCAACCACCAAGTAGTAGAGGTTAGCATCCTCTTCATTCTTCATGAAGCTCATTCCCTACAAGTATCTATCAATATGCTCATACCACACGCTGGGAGCCTACTTGAGTCCGTTCAATGCTCTCTTCAATCTGCACACATGGGTTTCACTATTGTGTGCTAAAAATCCCTTTGGTTGTTCTACGTATACCTCCTCTTTCAATTCACCATTTAGAAATATCGTCTTGACATCCATTTGATGGATTTTCCATCTCATTTGTGTTGCAAGTGAGATCACAACTCGTATAGAAGTATACCTAGCCACTAGAGTGAATGTCTCCTCACAGTTAATTCCATCCTTTTGAGAGAACCCTTTGGCCACAAACCTTGCCTTATATTTCTCAATTTTACCATCTGCACCATGCTTGATCTTATAGATCCAACATGATCCAACCACCACCCTATTTGTTGGTCTAGGGACAACCTCCCACACATTGTTCTGCACTATTGAGGTATATTCCTCAACCATCGCATCTTGCCACAACTGTAGTTGTGCAGCCTCCTGATAGCTAGAAGGTTCACTATCTACCAACTGACTAATTAATTCCATATAGTCATTATACCTAGCTGGTTGCCTTCGCTATCTACTACTCATCCTAGGAGCTCCCACAAACTCTTGAGTATCCCTATGTGTCTGTTGGTTCCTGCTACCAATTGTAGAGGATGAAGTATCAACCTCCATTTCTTCCTAATGCATCTCTTGGATTTATTGCATCTGTTACTCCATACTCTACAAACTCTCAACACCTAAGCCTGTGCTTGTACTGGTAATTATACTCAAGCTTCATTGCCCATGGTTTGATTGCATGATCCTTGGAGCTTCTACTGGCTGCTCACTCTAATCATATTTTGGAAAATCTCTGGACCTCCTAAATTCCTTGTCCTCCGTGAACTTGACATCACACCTAACTATAATCCTCTTGGCCCCTAGAATAAATATATATTATGCCTTTGAGGTTTCACTGTACCCCACAAAGTACCCTCTCTCTACAATTTGATCTAACTTGGAAAGCATAGGCCCTAGAATGTGACAATATGCCAAACTCCCAAATATCCTAAAGTGGTTGACATATGGCTTCTTTCCTGAGAATGCCTCCTCTTGTGTCATCTTTCCCAATACCTTATGTGGAACCCTATTTTGAATGTATACTGATGTACTACATCCCTCTACCCATAAGTAATGTGGTATATCTTGGTCATACAACATATCCCTTGCTAACTCTGATATAGACTAATTATTCCTCTCAGGAACCCCATTTTGTTGTGGGTTGTAAGGAATAGTCCATTCTCTCATGACTCCTTCCCTAGTACAGAAATCTTGGAACTCTTTCCCTTTGTACTTGCCTCCATTTTCTGATCGAAGAACCTTTATCTTTCTACTTGTCGAATTCTCCACAAGAGCTTTGAACTCTTGGAAGCAATTGAAAAACCTCATCCTTGGTCTTCAAGAAGTATATCCAAGTCTTCCTAGAGAAATCATCAATAAAAATAACAAAGTACTCGTATCCTCTGAGAAACTTCGTCGACATTGGGCCATATATATCTGAATGTACTAGATCAAGAACACCCTTGGATCTGGTGTCACTCCTTGGAAAAGTTTCTTTCACAAACTTACCCAACACACATCCCTTACATACATCATCATGCTCTGTGCTCACCTCTTGAACACCTGTCACTATTTCACGAAGCAAATTAGGTGCTTCATGATGTATATGTCCCATCTTCCTATGCCATAGATCTCTTTGATCTCTAGATTTACTATTGCTCATCAATGCCTTATGAGTATCAAACTACAACCTGTAAAGTTGTTCACTCCTAACTCCAATAGCTATGGGTGATTTCCAATCCTTACATCAATGCTTGATTAACACATTTGCCCCTCTAAAGAGTATATTAGTACCTTTATCCTGAAGGATAGATATAGAAATCAGATTCATACCCAAGCCTGGAACATGCAACATATCATGAATGGGAATCAACTTTCCATTCTCCCTCTGAAATAGAACAATCCCTTTCCCAACTAGATTGAGTTTGGACATGTTCCCCATAGAAATTTGGATTCTGATGTCCTCCTCCTTATAACTCGTGAAGTACTATCTAACTCCTATCTTATGAAATGACACCCCACTGTCTATATACCAAACACCTTGTGAGGTTGAGCTAACCATACAAGCTATGAATGCAAACTTATCCTCCATTCTACTAGAGAGCTCATCTTCACTTGTTGAGGCTGTCATTCGCTTCTTTCTTTTCTTTTCATTCTTCTTCTTTTGCAAGCAATCACTGACATAGTGTCCAAACTCATGATAGCCATAACACTTGATCTTAGATAAGTCCTTTTTCTCACTTTGTGGATTTGATCCTTTGCTAGACCCCTTCTTCACTTTCCCTTTTCCTACTAGGGTAACATTTTCTTGTTCTTCCCCACTTTTCTAACTTTTACTACCGGTTCCACTGACAAGATTTAGTCTAAGCTCCTCCTGAGTGAAGTCACTCCATAGTCAATCCCAACTCGATAAGGTGTATTGTCCATTGATAACTTGAAGAAAGACATCCCACTATAGGGTAAACCCAGTTAGGGTTATTCGTACTAGCTCATCATCATTATCTCCAATAGCTTCCAACTCATCCTTGACAAGTCTAAGCCTGGTGAGGTAACTTGTAACATCTTCTCCCTTGTTCAATTGGGAATTCCTCAACTTTTCTTTGAGAATCAACTTCCAGTTAGTGGTAGCATTCTTGTATAGATTCAAAATGATGTTTGAAATCTTCTTCATTGTATCTAACTCTGTGATATGCGGAACAATATGGTCCTTGACACTGTCAAGAATTAGCCTCCTCGCCTTGGCATCTTCCTTCTTATATGCTAAGAGTTGTGTTCGATCTGTAGGTACAACTACAACAGTGGTCATATATTCCTTGATACCATTCTCTTCTAGCAATAAAGAAATTTTGGCTTTCCAGACACCAAAATTTGAGGCTCCATCCAATCTGCCCTAATCTCTTAAACCCGCTAATGCCATCTCAAAACAAAATAATAATAATAATAATAATGATAAATCTGAAGAGGTAGAACTATGTTTTATAAACCCTCAATTTTTCCTTCCTATGACTGAGCTAAGCCTTTTCTACCCTCAGATCAACTCTTATACCATGTGAAAATTCTATTGAAATTACTGATTATTAATCTCCTATCTAAATAGATTATTTCATTGCCACAAATTAATTCACAACAAATATTGAAAAATAACACAGTTCTACAACTTCACAAATAAAACCATAGGAAAATATGAAAAATAATGAATACAATATTTTTGGACAAATTGTCCCTGGAAAAACCCCAAAGGGAAAACTAGTACTACAAATGAGGAATTTTATTAAACTTCAATAAATTAAGAGATACATAAACTGCTTTCCTCTTACTAGTAGAGCTCCAACAATATTCTTCTCTAAAAAAAATTTCCCTCAATTTCTCCTCCTGAAATTCCATAGTTGTCCCCAACACTATCATTGCACCCTTGCTATCACTGCAAAACTATTTTCTATCACTACAAATGCTTCTCAAGTGTGTGTTCTCCAAATGCCCATTGATCCCCTTTTATACTTTTCTCATTGAAAAAATAATGGCCATGATTTAATCTCAATCAATGGCTAAGATTAATTAGACTCTAACAAACTCTAACTAACTGGATTCTAGAAGTCTCTAGAGGAATCAATTAATTAATTAAATAATTATTTGGACAACTAACCGCTTTCTAGAAGTCTCCAAAAAAATTGGGAATGGAGACACCTGTCCAAGCTACAAAAATTAACACTTTGAATCTAAGCACAACCGAGCTTTTTGATGTTTCAGTTTCCCTACTAGAACATTGAAGATGCTTCAGTGACTAAGCAAGATGAGTGGTAATGCTAATCAACTCTGCATTTTCTTAGTGTTCCTTGATGCTTGAAATAGTGCGACTGATTCTTTTTCTCTTTTTATAACAAGAAAAGACATCAGACGCCGGCATTGGTGTTGTGCACTCTTGAATTATTTCAGTTGCTTGTTGTAGAAGCATATTCAACTTTTGCAGTCAATAATTGATAGCTAAGGGGATAAGTTTCTCATGAGAGCTAAATTGAGCGAAGCTTAGATACAATTGATAGTTTTGTAGGACAAGGTTTATATCTTCAAGACTAATTAGAAGATCCTTGAGGGCTTCTAACTCTTTCCTAAACCAGATGGCTACGTTGATGTGGTAAAGGATCTCCTTGATTACAATATCGATCCCCACACCTACCAATCTCATAGTTACAAGATTAGACATATTTCCTTGAAACAATGGACCAATAAACAATCCGCTTGAAACAGAAGAGATTTGTCGATAACATTTGATCTGAGAATGCTAATTTTAATCATTGTTTCTCGCCTCTTGCAAAAACCATGGAAACCCAATGCCAAATAGAAAACTAAAAATGTAGAAAACTCTGGGAAGACCAAAAAATACTAGAAGAGTTCCACCCTCCCCGAGGTAACCTATTTAAAGGGATTGACAAAAGGAAATATCTATCCAGCGTCTTGGATGCATTTTCCCAAAATATTAAATAGCTATAAAAAACTTATTCCTTGGGCTATTTGTGCATGCCCCTCCCTTGGAAGAAGAACCAAGAACAATTACATTTACCTTGCCTGTGGGCTTCCAAGCTAATGTGGGGAATGAGAATCAAAGTTGGTAGAATTTGTATTATTAGTATTTTCATTGAATATTTATGGGGTGTGATATTTTATGCATCAAAATTTGTTGAGATGAAAACGCAAAGGTAATCTTCTTAAGCATACTTGATAATTAGCCGATAGGCTATTTGTTTGAAGTTTCCACTAGGATTTTTGTCAGCTTAGGCGTGAATTGTATTTTTCAGCACCAGAGATGTCCCGGCTAGTGACAACTTGACCAAGTTTTCTTATGGCAACATGGAGCTTCGTAATTACATGGGTTGGTGGTGGTGGAGTTGGTGGCCTCGGTATGCAGAAATTGAATGGTAAGTGTTTGCTTGCACGAGGGTTAATGCATCATGTCATTGTTGTACGATGACAACAAATGAAGTAAATGCAATATTCAATATTTTAGTGTGGGAAAGTATACTTTGATTAAGTTGTATTGTTGAAAGAGCCATTGTGGTGTTGGTTTGATAGCAAACTATTGTTAAAATCATGGCCTTTGGCTACAATTTTTAGCAGATTGGAGGGTTTTAAAATTGTTGTGCTACAAAATTTATAAGTCATTTTACATTGGTATTATGCATAAATGATTAATTTATTGTTCATGTCTTTCATTCTTTGCTTATTGTTCCTTTTGATAGCAGGTTGGAGAATTTTAACATTGATGTCTTGTGAAATGTGTGAGAAAATATATTGATTAAGTTGCATTGTCGAAAGAGCCATGTTGGTGTTGGTTTGATAGTAGACTATTGTAAAAATCATCGCCTTCATCTCCGTTTTATAGCATAAATTGGAGGGTTTTAAGACTGTTGTGCTCTGGAATCTGTAAGTCATTTTACATGGGTGTTTTGCATAAGTGATTAATTTATTGTTCATGTCTTTTGTTCTCTGCTTATTGTTCCTTGTTATATGTTTGTATCTTTGTCGTTATACCCATTTTGGAGACTTCAAAGAGATTATGGCTTTGTATGGATGGATCTATTGCAATTAAATATTCTTTCTTTCACCAAAAAGTATGGTTAGGGTTAGTAATTTTTTTTGCATTTCATTTATTGTTTGTAGTTATTGTGCTCCAGAATATGTTACAAGTTGTCTTACATGGGTATTTTGCGTAGATGATTAATTTATTGTTCATGTCTTTCGCTCTTTGCTTATTGTTCCTTGTTATATATTTGTATCTTTTCCATTATACCCATTTTGGAGACTTCAAAGAGATTATGGCTTTGTATGGATGGATTTATTGCAGTTAAATGTTCTTTCTTTTGTCAAAAAATATGGAACTTAGGGTTAGTAATTTTTTCGTGCTTCGTTTATTGTTTGTAGTTATCTTTATGCATCTTTGGCAGTATACCCATTAACATAGTAGCAATTGCAGATTAATATATGAGTGATTTCATATATATATATGCATGCAGAGGGTTAGTATGAAAGCTATTAAGTGTTATTCTAATATCTCTTTTAGAATTTCTCTATTTGTGTAGAAGCTCCTTCTAACAAACTATTGTTTGTCGTGGTTATTTTGACTGGATGGAACATGTTATGTCTCTTGTATGAATATGTTTCATGATATTATTTTTTTAGTTCCCCATAGCAAACTACTTATTATCATAGTTTTCCTGTTATATTCTCCATATTTTAAAGTTCTATTTAATGTGGGTTTTTGAACATCTGTCATTTTCTTGTCTATAATATTTAGTAGTGAATAAGTGTTATTCTAATACCTCTTATACATTGATTTTATTTAGAGAAATTGTAAAAGAACTATTAGAAAAATAGTATAAGAATCAGAGGTAAATGACAAATGATCGAAAGCCCACATTAAACATATTAATACAAGACAACCAATCTATGTAAGAGTTAGCTTGTCAATTCAAAATTTCTCGCATGGGAAAACACTTACCCTTCTGCTTCTGTATGTCAAGGAAAGCAACCTGACCACTACTAGCGCATGCAGATAGAAAGCTCCACTGCTATCATAAGAAGGCCTAGGTAGTTTGTTGTAGGGAGCTTGAAACAAATGAGAAAAAAAGAATATCATGAAACAGATTGATATCAGATTCGAGGTACATTTTTTCATAGTAGATATTGAAGACAATTACATAAATTGTATAAGAGGTGTTAGAATAAAACTTATTGGGTATTTAATATTATAGAAAAAATGTGAAATTGTATTGATTCCCTGATACATAGACAATACATATATACATATACATATGTATTGATTTTCCTAATCAATATTTCAAAATATACATATATAGGAAGATACATATAGCCATATATACAGAGAAAGACCAATGTTGCTTGTTTGACAATGCAACAAGAATTTATATATATGGATGTGTATATCTAAAAAAATGTGTATACTATTCTTATTTGTACTAATGTACATTGTGATTTTAAAAAGATTTTAAAATAACATATATACATTTTATTTACGTCGTGAGGAAATCGGTGTAATACATCGATATTTCACACATAGTTCACATTGTATGTATTTATATATGTAAGTATGTATATATATATACATGTGTATATATATGTATATATGTAATATAAATATATATATATATATATATATATATATATATATATATATATATATATGTAATATAGATATATATATATATATATATATATATATATGCATATATGTATATATATATATGTATGTATGTTTAACTAATAGTTTTTTTACAATTTCCCTATTTGTCTATAATACTTAGTGCCAGATAATGCAACTCGAATTTAGAATTGAGAAATATATATCCATATATATAGACCAAGGGGCGGGTGCATGAAGTTGGGTAACAATTTTGTGGCCACTTTTGAAAAAAACTTTTAAAACTCATAGCATGTGCGCGTGTTATTTCACGTTAAAAACATAGAAAAAAGTGAAAAAATTTTCCTTGGAATACCAATCCAAAGACTTGGAGGGCATTCCCAATGAGATCGAGAGATGTGTTTTGTAAATTCTACAATTTTCACATAATCTCATGCTCACCATCGAGATTGCATCTGGTTCAATATCGACAAAATCAAACACATGGCGTAATGTTAGGTTCTCTCTTAGCTATCCAACAATGTAATTTTTTTCACTTTTCGATAATGTTAAGTCTTTCATCCATAATTTCTTTTGTTTGTATGTCTCTTTTTGCCAAAAAGTAGTGTTTGGTGTTTTTTTGTTATAAATTAACCCTTCATCAAAATTTCAAATAAATTACATTTTTAGAAACTAGACTCCATTCTACAAATTTTAAAACAAAAATAAATAAATAAATAAATTATTTTCCAAAATTTGAAGGAAGCGACCACCAAAATTTTTCTTTCAGGAAGTGCCCACTTAGAAAATTAGTAAAAACTCAAATATTCATTAAAAAATTATCAGAAAAAGCATGCATCAACTAGATACTATTAGCTAACTTTTGACTATAGCGATTTTAAAAATACTACAAAAAATTCACCGTGCTAGGGTTGTACAAGAGTTGCTATGTTATACATTTTTCTGACAAAAACAACACCAATTTTTGTACGTCCCTCTTTTGAACCCCTTAATCTCAACAATTTTCAAAATAAATTAGTAGTTTAGAAAGTATACTTGGATCACTTCAATCCTTGTTTTGGTTCCATCTCAAAATTTTGAGTGCAACTATCCTCAATTTCACGTCTAAGGTCAGTATTTCCCAATTTCAGAAAAAAAAAGTGGCCACTTAAGCCCCCTTTTTGGGAACCATCTTGGTGCACTTACCCCAAGATCACTGTGGTTCATTTCACAATGCAATAGAAATAGACAATAGAGAAATTTTAAAAGAGCTATTACACGACAAATCCTATTCACAGTTGGGTTGACCAAAATCTCGGTGGAAACTTAAAATGAATAAATTGAACAGATAAAAGAGATATTAGAAAGAATAATACTTAACAACCACCAAACTAATTTTATCTCCAATATGTTTATGTTTTCACACTAACCCTTTACACATATATATATATGGAATCACTCCTATCTTAATTTGAAATTTCCCCTATGTTAATGGGTGTAATGACAAAGATGCATATAGATAACTAAAACAATAAACGACATCCTATGATCTTCTATTTAATGTTGGTTTTTGATCATCTTTCATTTTCCTGTGGTTTTGAAGTGTTTTCCTAATAGTTCTTTTTGAAATCTCCCTATTTGTCTTTAATATTTAGTGCCAAATAATGTGGCTCAAATTTAGAATTGAGAAGTCAACTATTACATAGATTGCTTGGCTTCTATCAATATGTTTCATGATATTCTTTTTCCCATAACAAATTATTCATTATCGTAATTGTATGTTTAATGTGGGTTGTTGGTCATGTGTCAGTTTCTTGTGGTGCTCATGTGCTTTTCTAATATTTCTTTTAGAATTTTCTTGATTGTCGATAATATTTGGTGCCAAATAATCTAGCTTGAATTTAGAATTGACAAGCTAGCTATTACATAGATTGCTTTTCCTCAATCAATATATTTAATCATATATTTCCCACCTCATCTACTTGAAAGTCCCTGTGACACATTGTTCATTTGCATAGTTTACCTCTTGTAAATTCTAAAATTTTGTAGACTTCTATGAACTACAAATATGGTGTTGATCTGTACTTCTGGGCTGCATTCAATTTCTTGTGTTTGTGTATTTTTGCATACCTTTATTAAGGTTCTACTTAATGTGGGTTTTGTGTCATCTCTTATTTACCTGTCAGTCTTGAGTGTTTTTGTAACAACTTTTTTATAATTTCTCTATTTCTTTCTAATATTTAGTGCCAGAAAATGTGCCTCCAATTTTGAATTAAAAAGCCAACTGTTACATAGATTGCTTGTCTTCTATCAATATGCTTCATGATGTTGTTTTCCCCACTTGTGCATAACAAATTGTTCATTATTGTAGTTCACATGTTCTATTCTTTATGTTTCAATATGTTTTGCTTGGCATGACACTTTACGAGTTCCTTATTCCACATGGTGTTCATCTCAATTATATGTTGTGTATACATTCACTTTAGCACGATTGCTCCAAAAAAATATGTTCGTTGCTGCCAACTATATAATATTCACATATCAATAACCCAATGTTAGTTTCGACCATTTTCCCGTGTATGCTTTTATACTTTTTCATAATACAACATTGAACACTGCATTTACTTTCTTCTGTGTGACTGTACAACAACACCAACATGCATTAACCCTTGCACGAGCAAACACTTGCCATTCATGGTAGGATAAATGAGCTTGATGCACAAAGGTTTTATGAAATAATTGATGTGATTAAGGACTAGGGTGTCAAGAGTACATAATGTTTCATGAAACCTCTATGCATCAAGCTCATGGCATGTAATTGATAAACATGAAACTATTTTTCCCTTGTGAGAATGTTGTTTTTGTAGATAGAAATTTGGATAATTGTAATCATGGGTTATGTAGTTCATTGGTCAAATATTTGTGAACCACATATTGCACTTGAGATTGCAAGGATGAAGAAAAGGAGGAGCTATTTTTCCCTACAGAGAATGCAGACAGATGCTATGAATTTTGTGGTGTTTGTCATGAATTTATAATTCATGGCATTTTCCAAGAAATTGCAAGTCATGCTATTCCCTATGGATTTTATAGCACTTTTGACTGCATACTCAGTAGGGCAAGGGTGTTTTGGTGTGTGTGCATCGGATTTTCCCACATGATGATTATGTGCATTATATGTTGTGTATATGTCTACTTCAGGATGAGTGCTCCAAAAAATATGTCTAGCAATGCCAACTATATAATGTTCACGTATCAAAAATAGATTTGATAAACCAATTCTAAATGTTATTAATTATTTTAAGTTTCACATTGTCGTATTTTTAGGTGAAGTAAATTGAGGATGTATATTATTTTGGTTGTATTGTGAAAATGACCCATTGTGAAGTTGGTTTGGTACCAATCTATCAAAAAATGGTACCATGCACCTCTGTCAGATAGAAAATTGGAGGGTGCTATGAGTATTGTGCTCCACAGCCTACAACATTTGGCCTCCTATTGTTTTTGTAAGTTGTGAACACTGCAATGTATTTTTCCCCTTCCATACACATCTAACAAATGAGAGACATTTTGATAGATTCAAATAAAATGTTTCTTTGCAGTAATATTATGTTGCGCTCAATGCAAGAATAGATGGACAAGGAGGTATGAAGCCCATCTGTGGAACAATTGCTCTGTAAAAGATGACTTTCGTTGTAAGCATAAACAAGGATTGTTTATAAAATTATATTTTACTAAGTTATACATTCAACTCTTTTATTCTTTCATGGATAGATAGGCTCCAATACATATCAAAATCAGGTATGTTTATAAAGTTATTTGTGTGCAATTTATGCTTTGAAGCAAAACCTTTCAAATTCCTTTGATGTCTTCCTTTTAACAATATCTAGCTATTTCATCCATGGAATTGGTTCTATTTTTAAAAAAGACCTCCCACATATTCTTCTTTCGCTATACTTATCAACATTATAGACAAGTCCCATCTTTCCCAATTCTTTATCTACATTCTCTTTTCCTTAAATTTATTGCAGCAAAAAAAGCATTTCAAAAAAGGAAATCATCTATGACAAGACAGATTTTTTTTGCAACTTTATGATTGTGCAATATATGATATACATGCATGCATGAATTCTTACATGCACTAGAGCATAATAAAAATATTCTATTCTAATACACATTGCATTTTTCCATGTCTCTATAGTTATCTTTTTAGCTTATGGCAAAAATTATCTATAGGAAGCTCTTTATCAACATATCCATCTTTTTAAAGTTGTTACATGAAAACAAATAGTACAATATAAGAAATCATATATGGAAACAACAAAATTTCCCCTACTTCACCATTGTGTGATATATGATATGGATCCATTAAATTTTTGATGGGCCTTGTATACTTTTCTTGCTCGGGGGTTCGGCTAGAGCCCACGAGGCTTCATGATGTCAATATGGCAGGGAGGAGAATGAGCATGGGTTTTGTGGTTTATCCTTTCACCGCCATACATTGGCTGCTACAAATACATAACATATTGTATTATGCTGACTGCATTCCCCCATGCTTATAGAGCTATCTTTTTCAGCTTGCTAATTCAACTATTTAAACCTAGTTCTTTATGATGATACCTATTTTCTTTAGGTTATGACAACAATTATATGTTGTGATCCTAAATGTTTTTATGTAAAGAAAACATTTCCCATCTCTTTAAACTTATACACAACTAACAAAATTTGAAACATATTGATACAAGATTCAAGCTACATCCTTTGGTGGTAAATATGGAAGAAAAATAGAGAATTGTATAAGAGGTATTAGAATAACACTAATATGCTACTAAATATTATACACAATAAACCACATTAAATAGAGGTTTAAAATATGGAGTATAGGAGAGGAAAACTACACTAATGAGCAATTTGTTATATGGGGAGCTAAAAAGAACAATATCATGAAGAACCATTTCTTATCACGAACGTCAAACAAATGAGGAAAAAAGAATATCATGAAACATATTGATACAAGACATATAACATGTGGACATCCAAAAAAAATAACACATACACAAAAAAAAAAAAAATTTGAAAGTAGTACAAAGGTATAGGTGAATGTCATGTTTGTACTTTATACCAATCTACAAAATTTCAAAATTTTGAAACTTAAAAATAATAGTTCTTTTACAATTTCTCATTTTGTCTAATATATTCAATGCCAAATAATGTAGCTTGAATTTTGAATTGACAAGCCAACTGTTACATAGATTTCTTGTGTTGTATCAATATCCACTTGCCCATAACAAATTGTTCATTGTTGTAGTTCACCTCTTGTATTCTCCATGTTCTTAAGTTCTATTTATTGTGTCTTGTCTTTTTAATGTTCACTATGAGATGCTAAGACTTCTGTTTTGCAGATATGAATGTAATGTATTCCTATGTTCTCATATATTTATTTGTACATTTATTGATCTTGTCCTGCTCTCCATACAAGGTATACGGTCTGCATCTTATTTATGTGATCTCTTTTATTGCAGATGCATTACATATTATTTGTTATAAACTATACAACTATTTATATTTCCTAATTTACATATTGTCTAGATTAATTACAGATGTTCGCCGCACTAAAATTCAAATTTTCCTTGTGACTAACTATATCTAATTGAAACCATTTTAGATTACAAACATTCTCAACTGTAACTGCACACCTCCATGCAATACTAAATAGCTTTGTGATCACATGTTTGGAATGGTGTACAAGATGCAAATACATTATATTTATATAGAAGGTAAGGCTATATGTCCTTTATTCCATCTCTTATTTCATGACTACATGTCAAATTATTTGTCATAAATGATACAACTATATATATTTTTAAAAATGTATAACACTAATTTCAACTAAAGAAAATCCTCAAGTTAATACTATGAGATTTCACAATCTATAATGCTTAAAATTTGTCATTTTTGGATTCTTGATTGTGTTTCTATTTCTAGATGAAAAAACTCAAACACAATCAAATATCTAGAAACAACAAACTTAGGTGCCCAAACATTGGCTTCACCATTGATCATAGTGGTGGGCAATGTGTCTTCTTGCTTGAGGGTTTGGTGAAAGCCAATGGGGCTACATGACTCAATTTGGCAGGGTGGAGAGCAGGCCTTATTTTCTCTTGTTCATGAATGCTACATCCAGTTGCACCCAAAAGGTATGCCTACATCTTATCTAAGGCTTTTGTTTTAAAAATATGAACATAATTTATTCTTATGTTTGCATATATAAATATATATATATATATATATATATATATATTTACACATTTATTGAGCTCCCATGATTTTGATTTTAATATGGTACCATCTCTGATTTCACAACTACATGTCAAATTATTTGTCATAAATGATACAAATATATATATTTAAAAAAATGTATATCACTTATTTCAACTAAAGAAAATTCTTAGGTTAATGCTATGAGATTTCCACAATTGATAATGCTTAAGATTTCTTATTTCTAGATATTTGATTGTGTCTCTATTTCTAGATGAAAAAAATCACACCCAATCAAATATATGCAGAAATAGAAAACTTAAGTGCTCAAACATTGGCTTCATCATTGATCATAGTGGTGGGAAATGTATGTTCTTGCTCAAGGTTTTGGTGACAACCCATGAGGTTGCATGACCCAATATGGCAGGGTGGAGAGCAAGCCTTCTTTTCTTCTATTCATACTACATCCAGTTGCACCCAGAAGGTATGCGCACATCTTATCTAAGACTTATGTTTTGCAAATATGAACGTAATTTATTCCTATGTTTGTATATATATATTTGGACATTCATTGAGCTCCCATGTTTTTGATTTGCTAGCAAATAGAGTAATTGTATAAGAGGAGTTGCATTATCTGGCATTCAATATTATAGAGAAATAAGGAAATTGTAATAGAACTATTAGTAAAACATACATACATATATGATATATACATGTATACATACATATACATGTATACATACATATATATGTATATACATGTATACATACATATATATATATACATGTATATACATGTATATATATACATATATGTATACATACATGTATATACATGTATACATATACATATATATATATATGTATATGTATACATATATATATGTATATATCTATACAACTCACAGGTTCTAGAGAACAACAGTTTTAAAACCCTCCAATCTGCTGTAAAAAAGAGGTGAAGAAAACAATTTTTACAATAGTCTACTATCAAACCAATGCCATTGTCATGCCAAGCAAAAAAAAAGATCAGGACACAATTCTTAATTAAATGCACAAAAATCTCTTTTACAGTTTCCCTATTTGTCTATAATATTTAGTGACAAATAATGTAGCTTGCATTTTGAATTGACAACCCAATTGCTACATAGATTGCCTGTCTTCTATCAATATGTTTCATGATATACTCTTCTCCTCATCTGTTTTAAGCTCTGTGTAACAAACTATTGATTCCCATAGTTTAGCTCTTTTATTCTTCATATCTTAGGCCAGGTAAATATTTTTGTGCATTTAATGAAGAATTGTGTCCTTGTGTTTATTTTTTTTCTTGGCATGACACTTTAGGAGTTTCTTATTTTATTCTCCCTCTGACAAGAATTGTTTTTGACTTCCAAAATTCTAAAATTTTATGTTATTTTTAAGTCTTTTTATATTAAAATCTACATAACTGCAAATAAAGATAGCATACACAACTGTTTAGACATACATGTGTATATATAGATTGTTTTTGCATTGTGAAATGAGCCACAGTGGTCTTGGTCGATATATATGGATATATATTTCTACCTATATCTATATTTTTAAATATGAAGGGGATTTCAATACATACATACATACGTATATATATGTGTGTGTGTGTGTGTATCTATGTTTCAAGGAATTCAATACCATTTCCCTTTTTGTCAATAATATTTACAATAAGTGTGCCTTTCTTGCTCAGGGGTTTGGCTAGAGCCTGCGAGGCTTCATGATGCAAATATGGTAGGGAGGAGACCGATCGTGTGTTTAGATCCTTTTGTAACGCATGCCGTACAAGCCCCAAAGAGCAAACAAATAAAGAACGCAAATTTTTTTTTTAAAGAAAGACAAATAATCAACATACCAAATATTAAATGTTCATATACATACTCATATACTTCATTTCATTACAATACAAATAACATAATCGACTATGTTCTTTGGGGCACACGAGGTCACATCGAAAAAGACATTACTAAACATCAACTCATAAGATATCAAAAGGAACTAATGATGACAACATTAGATATATATAAGCATAGATTCCATCACAAGATAAACCATGAGAAATCACATAACCAAATAAAGTCACAAAGTTGATAACTACATTACAACATCTTTCAAATTCTACATCATATCAATATAGTTACATCATGATCCCCAATCATGTGGGATGAATACAATATACAAGATTATTAAAATGTAACGAGATCAACTAGAACAAATCTCCGATTGGATGAGATTGAGCCAATGAACGCTGATGGGGAACCCAACAGTGTGCGGAGCACGTTCCACCTGACCACCCCTGTGCTAAGAGGTGACAGAGAAGCAACTTCGACCAAGACTGACAACAAAAGTACAAACATACAAGAAGTACCAACATAGATCCATAACACAATACTCCAAATTACAATGAACAAACAATAACATCATATCACAGTACCCTAAAATACAAGAACATAAATCAAATATAAATGAGATCATACAAGACCACAAAGCATACTAAAGATGTATTAAAACAATAATCATAAATCAATTTTAATCAATTCAAACAACAATCTAAGCCAACTCCCATAACCTACTTCTAGAGGAACACAAATAAGTAAAACACATGGGCAACTAGGTGAGAGTGTCATCGCATAGTCCTACATGGGCTGTCATGTGCTCTTCCTCCCAACTGGAGGCGTCGGTCCCATCTATGGCTGTCCTGTGCCCTTCCTCCCAACTGGAGGCGCCGGTCCATAGGGTGACTAATGCGGAGCTGTAAACCTCTCATGAAGACGAGGTCATGACCTTTCCGACCATGGCCTTCTCAGCCTTCCATTAGTCTACGCAAGCACTAATGAAGGCGAGGCATCCATTTTTTAAAATCTTATAATGATATTACTACCCAACCCTCCTAAGTTAATTATTAGGTTTTCACTTGATTAATAACTCACCCGTGGGTTATCCTATGCCCTTCCCCTTAAGCGGGGCGCTGGCCCCCATGAGGAGCCACTCTCCCTAGAGACCCAACCAAAACCAAAAAGAAACAGGGGTTGTACCATTCTAATCATAAACATCGAAATGTAACAACAAAAATATTACACGAGGCATAACTCATCTCGCAAATTAAATACCATAACAAAATCTAATAACTCGGTACACCCCATTCATAATACTTAACTTAACAGAAACTCAAGGTGAAAAGATATAAATTCAACAAAATCACAATCCTCTGGAAGACTACAGTGTTAACACAAAAGGGTTCCCGCATCAATGAACTAACAATGTCCAAAACCCAACAATTCTACAAGATGAAATTTCATAAAAACAAAAATAAAAAGATAACTTATTTAATTCCATAATAAATTCTATTTCTAAAAATATTCACACTAAAACAAGAATTAAATAAACAATGCTATCATATATTCATAAATTGAATTTTCTACTAAATTATCCTCTCAAATTTGTAATTTAATAAATCAATAACAAAAAGAAACAGATTTCTTTCTACTTTATTATTTCTACTATAACCAGATTTTGTTTTATTTTAACCAGAAAAAGAAACATAATACTTACTGAAAAAATTAAATAGTTACTGCAACAGTTAATTAGTGGAATCTGAATAAATGAGTTAATAAATATATATACAAATATAAATATATATATATATATACATACACATATATATATATAAATATATATATATATACATATATATATATATATACATATATATATTTATAAAAGTAACTTCGCATAGTAAATAAAAATAGAATTCACGTTTTCTAAAATTAAACATATACAATTTGAATGGGGAAATTTTAACCCATAAAATTGCACGGGAGTAAACGCCCAGCCGTGGGCAGTCTACGAACTGTTCACGGCAGTCCGGAGGACTACCATGGATAGTCCGCAGACTGTCGCACAGTACCAGTCAGCGGGGTGGTGGGTACGGCCAAGGCCGAACCACCACACAACCACAATTTAATAATACCCAACACAAAATATTCCTATCAGTGCCGACGAAAAAAAATGATGAGGTTCAACGAATTTAATTTCCATTCGATATTTACATATGTATAATTATATATGTGTATATATATATTTATATATATATATATCTAATACATATATACATATATATATACATATACATATATATATATACTGGAATCTGAACATTTCGAAATCAGGGAAAAAAAATAAACACAGTACTATGTACAAGAGAAATATTTTATAACATACATGCATAACCAGAATATCATAATCCCAGACATTCATTGAAAGGAGATTGCTGTTTAAACATATATGTATTTTAAAAAAAAAAATGAAACAATAGAAATACTGTTCATTTCCAGATTTCAAACAAAATCCCTTTTCAATAAACAACAACCCAGAATCCCTCAGAAATTCCATTTCAACAAATAACAATCCCAATCCCCTGTTAAATTTTCATTGATTAAACAATAACCCAATAGATTTTCTTTCCACAAACATTTGATTTCCAACCCTAGATGAAAATTTCATACACAGAGAAACAATTTCTATTTTATTTGACGCTACAAAAAATAAATAATTAAAATGAAAAGAACCTGGTGTCCTATGTTTGAAGAAGATCTGTAGAAGCTTAATCCCTCTTGCAAAACCAATTCCTCGCTGCCGATTGTTCCCAGCAACAGATCCCCCAAATTCTCCTTCAAACCCCACCTTCTTCTTTTAAGATTTCTCCAGAAAACAGAACAAGAATGCAGTGTTGAAAAACAAAAATTCTCCAACATTGGAACCATCCTTCCCCAATAAAGAAAACCCCTTAATAAAATCAAAATCCAGGAAACCCTTTCAATTTCCTCTTCCCGTGAATACCAGAAATTACTTCCAGAAAAATCAAAAATAATTATTAATCCTTTAATTCCTTTTGTTGCCTTTTTTCATGCATTTTCATTTTCTTTTATCATGCATTTGATAAAAAAATTAAATAAATTTAAATCCACAAAATTGAACTTTTTATTTGTATATATTTTCATCATCTCCACAATACTTTATTAATTAATTACTTGCACATTAAAATCAACCATTTGTACGATTCAAAAATAAATGAAATATTTTTACCACTACTACTAATATTTATCTATTGCTTTATTTATTTATTATTTTATGTTTTTATTTTATTAATTGTTTAATAATTTAAATCACAACAATAAACCATACACCACATTAGATAAATCATAAAATCACAATAACATACAAATACCAATGCAACAATACAATGACTATGACCAAGACGCACAAACCAAGAAGGTACAAGACTGTTGACACCTTGGAATGGAGTTACTTCCATGTCACCTTTGTTCAACTTCCTGCCATTGGGTTGATTCAATGCTTGCCCAAACCTATCGAAATAGGTGGAATCGAGTCTTATTCCTACAAAGCCTGCATCCAACAAGTTGATATACAATATACATACATATAATCAATTACAAAGCATCGTGAGAAGGATTTGCAGTGTAGCAGGGCGCTCGCGAACGAGTGATGCTACCTATCCCCTCACTAATCATATCATCATCTAATGCATTATAAATTTACATTAATTTGCATCACATCATAAATTACTATTCTCTAGTCTACTGCATTCCAAATAACTCCATCAAAACGATCATAATAAAATGTCATCATAATATCCATGGCATCATAATAGTATTATAAACAGTAATCAATCTAAGCTACCACAACATAATATCAACAGTATCATCAAAACCACAATGTGCCAAACAAAACCATAGAGAATGTCAAAAACAAGTAGTAACATGAGGGGTATTACATCCTCCCCCCTAGAATTCGGCTTACTCCTGGAAGCAAGAAAAAAGATAAGGATAAGAATCCCTGATACGAGAGGCATCCTCCCATGAAGCTGAAGCCTCATCATTCGGGTCCCAGTGAACCCGCACCTGATCAATCTCTCTGCCTCGGAGGGTAAGTCGCCAACGCTAAAGCACGGCCATGGGCTCGAGTGCCAGCTGCTCGTACTCGACCTGAAGAGCATTCCAATCCAGAACATGAGTAACATCAGGGAAATATGGTCTAAGAATAAAAACATGAAATACATCATGGATCCGCGACAAACTGGGTGGCAAAGCTAAATGGTAAGCAACAGGTCCAATCCTCTCCAACACCTCAAAGGTTCTAATGAAGCGAGGCACAAGCTTCGAACCCTTTCCATAACGAATAGGGCTCTTCTGCAGGTGCACTCGAAGGAACACATGATCACCAACTGCAAACTGCCGATCAACTCTATGAGCGTCAGCATACTTCTTCTGTCTATCCTGGGCAGCTACAAGATGCTCCTGAATGAGAGACACCTGCTGCTCCATATCTCTAAGCATTTCAGGTCCAAGAAGCACCCTGTCCTCCAATCAATCCCAACTCAGAGGAGTACAACAAGGACGACCGTACAAAGCCTGAAAAGGAGCCATACCAATAGAACTATGGTACCCATTGTTATATGCAAACTCAACCAAGTACAGATAGTCCTCCCAACATGATTGCTGATCCATAACATACATACAAAGCATATCCTCTAGCACTTGGTTAACTCTCTCAAATTGACCATCAGTCTCAGGATGATAGGCAGAACTGAAATTCAACTTAGTTCCCAAAGACTGCTGCAAAGATGTCCACAATGCAGACGTGAATATCAGATCTCTATTAGAAATGATCCTTTGTGGTATCCCATGCAATCTGACTATATCATTCATGAACACCTTAGCAACATAAGATGCCATATACAAAGATTGAACAGGAGAAAAATGAGATACCTTAGTCAATCTGTCAACTGTGACCATAATAGCATCATGTCGTCTAGATGACATAGGCAACCCAACAATGAAATACATGGAAATAACATCCCATTTCCACTCTAGAATAAGGTGAGGCTGTAGAAATCCTGCTGGATGATGATGTTCAGCCTTCACTCTCTGACATTCAAGACATTGAGCCACAAAGTCAGTGATATCCCACTTCATTCCTGACCAAAAATAAAGCAAATGCAGATTTGCATACATTTTCTTAACTCTAGGATGTGCCGCGTAAGGTGCCCGATGACCTTCTATCAAAATCAGGGTGCAGAGACCCTCAGAAGGAGGTACATACAATCATCCAAAGAAACACAAAGCACCATCCGAATCCAATGAATAACCAGCAAATTTCCCCTCCAAAGTTCTACCTGATTCTATCTCTGCTTTCACCTCTAAATACCAACTATCTGAAGGAAGGGCTACGAGAATTTGACTCTTCAAATCCACCTCAAGAGACATTGCAGAAACCTCATGCCTATACCGACTTAGAGCGTCAGCCACCACATTCTCCTTACCCTGAATATACTTAACCTCAAAATCATATTCACACAAAAATTCCATCCACCTCCTCTACCTTGCATTCAAATTTGGCTGTGTGAAGATGTATTGCAAACTCTGATGATCTGTATGCAACTCGAACTGGTGTCCTAACAAAAAGTGCCTCCATCTCACAAGAGCATGAACAACTGCGGCCAATTCAAGGTCATGTGTGGGATAATTGAGTTCATGATCTTTTAATTTTTGAGGTTCATAGGCAATCACTCTCCCATCCTGCATCAACACAGCTCCAAGACCCTCCAAAGAAGCATCAGTACAAACCATGAAATCACCTGAAGGATTCGGCACTGCCAAAATTGGAGCACTAGTCAGTTTTTCCTTAAGGGTTTGGAAAGCTAATTGACACTACTCAATCCAAAGAAATTTCTTTCCTTTCCTCTGATGTGATGTGATAGGATGTGCAATCCTCGAAAAGCCTTGTACGAACTGCCGATAATACCTAGCTAGTCCCATGAAACTGCAAATTTTTGAGACATTAATGGGCACGGGCCAATCCATGATAGCCTAGATTTTAGCAGGATCCACATAAATTCCCTCACCAGAAATCACATGGCCCAAATACTGAACTTCAGTCTTATAAAAGTCACACTTTGCTAGATTGGCATACAACTGGTTATCCCTTAAGCACTGCAAAACCTACTTTAGGTGCACCTGTCTCCATAGACTAGAATAAATCAAAACACATCAAGAAACACAGGACGAACCTATCCAAGTAAGCCTGAAACACTCCCCATTCATTAGGACTCATAGACCAAGGTGATCGGTTAACTCCGAACAAGGTCACCTGAACCGAGTCCCGCAATCGGGAAAAGCAAATGCCATGAACGCTTCCAAGCATTCCAAGTGAACTCCATGATACCCCCGATTTACACGTGATCTGGAACATTCAAGTTCCCCTTTTATTTGATCAAAGAGGTGATCAATCCTGGGAAGGGGATAATGATTCTTTACTGTGACCTTGTTCAATTGTCGGTAATCGATACAAAGATGGAGAGAACCATCCTTCTTTTTGACAAAGATCATTGGTGCTCCCCAAGGAGAAACACTAGGGTGGATAAACCCCTTAGCTAACAATTCTTCCAACTGCAGACGAAGTTCTTGGAGCTCCTGCGTGGTCATCCTATATGGAGCCTAAGAGATAGGCTTAGCTCCCAGCACTAGATCTATCCTGAAATCCACCTCTCGCTTAGGAGGCATACCTGGTATCTCACTAGGGAAAACATCAGAAAACTTAGCAAGGAGAGGGTAATCATTCAATGACACCTCACGACTAACCTCTGACTCAAGGTCAGTAACTGATACTGCAAAGAGTTGACAACCCTGACGAAAACACCTTTTTAACTACATAGCTGAGATCATTCTCAAAGAAATAGGCCTCTGAACATCCACTATTTCCACCTCTTTACCAAAATCATCTACACACCGCATTGCTTTATGGTGATAATTTATCAAAGCATGATGTGAGCTTAGCCAATCCATTCCCAAGACTACATCATAAGAACCAAGTGGAAGAATTCTGAGGTCCACCTTAGTCGACATTGCCCCTAACTCTAACCTACAACCCTGCACAAGCTTCTCGACCACAACCTTAGATCCTGAAGCTAACTCAACCTGCCACTTTTCGCTTTGCTTTATTTTACATCGCTCAACAACTAAAGGAGAAATAAAAGAATCAGATGCACCAGAATCAAAGAGTACTGAAATGTTAGACTTATGCAATAAACCTGTAGTCTCAATGACGATGTTCTGATGATCCGCGTGACGATTGTCCACTATTGCGAAGACTCGGTGAGACCTTCCTGTGTCTCCCACTGTTGGCTCGGACATAGCTGGTTTCTGACTAAACTCTGAAGTGCTCTTCTAAGGATACATCCTAGCAATATGCCCCTACTGCCCACACGAGAAATATCCAGAACCTTGACCAAAACCTCTTCCCCCGGATGGAGCATTCGATTGCTGGAAGCTCCCACAACTAGGTGGAGACTGAAAACTCAATGCAATCTATTTCGAACGTGTACAATTCTGGTTTCGATCCCTGTGAAACTGAAAGTGACCACCCTGCTGAGAAGTAGTATTCTTGTGCTTTGGTTGAGATTGTTGCTGCTGACCCCCTCTTGAAGGAACAAAACGGCTCTTAGAAGGTCCTG
>VDFB02129460.1:0-30123 GCA_007258455.2 Sequoia sempervirens | reverse complement strand
TAAACAGAGGTTATTCATAGATCTAATCTTCTAGGTATGATCAAGATAGCTTTTTCAACAAAACCCACGTGTTAGATTTTTCCAGAAACAGTAACCTTGCTGCCCCTATTTTTAGGGTTTTCCAAAAAAAGTCACAATTTTTGAAAATCAAACAAACTAGGTTTGTTCAGCATTGAAACACCTACTATACCTAGGTGTCAAATTTTTTTAGAAAAAA
The DNA here is from genome assembly GCA_007258455.2 of Sequoia sempervirens. NCBI lineage: Eukaryota > Viridiplantae > Streptophyta > Pinopsida > Cupressales > Cupressaceae > Sequoia > Sequoia sempervirens. The sequence goes on along the minus strand of VDFB02129460.1, from coordinate 29,906 downwards.
TAATTCTCGACAGGGGGCTATTTTTAGGGGTTTTTAGAAAAGTTGTTTGAACATATTTGTGTTTACAGTCAACAACCGAGTTTTTCAAAATACAGTACTCTCAAGTTGAAATCAAGACCAAAATGGCCCTACTTCACGACTTTCTGAAAACACTCGACACAGACATAAATCAAGTGAAGCCCATAGTCAAGTTGGACGCCTTGGAAGGCGTAAATGACATCACCGTTCAATAGATAGCAAAAAGCGGAAGGTAATCATTCCAAACATAGAGCCGCCACCAGTTACTACCACACTACCTTCCACACTTCATGTCAACAAAGGCTGGATAATGCAGCTGCAAAGAAGATAGAATATCAAGAGTAGATTGTGAGTGCCGAAGAGATGCTACAGCGACACATCATCATCCTGTGAAACATTAATTGTCCAAAGGAAGAAGAAGTCAATGACTGACTAGAGGAGTTGTTGACTAGAGGTGAAAAGGTGTACAATACCTAGTTAGGATGTCCTACCCTCCAAAATAGCATTTATAACAAACAAGAGTTAACTTGATGCTTCTTTCCAAGTTAACTCACTGTCCCACAAATCATGCATTTCTATTTCCACAAATTATGAATATCTATCTCCACTAATTATGGATGTCTATATTGGAGGCCCTTTTCTATTTTTGAGTTCTCTTTTAGTTTAGTTTCAGTTAACTGAAGTAGATTTCCAGTTAACTGCTAAGTCACCTACTCTTAGACATAGGAATAAATCTTGCCGATTGATTGGCAAGAACTCAATGTTAACTCAAGGAGACTTTAGGGTTGCCTACTCCTTTGAGTTCTATAAATAAGAGCCTTTGCTCATTATTTTTTAACCTTTATTTACTACACAAAATTGCTGCGCTATTGTGCCAACAAGCTTGCAAGTCTATATTTGTTCACTTTTGGATGAGAGTTATTTGGTTTGATAAGCAACTATGTATGATTTTGTACCTTTGTTGTCCCAAATCTTTGTAATTCGTTGAGAAAGTTTGAAGAAAGAAATCAAGAAGCACATGCAATTTGATCCAAAGTTTCAGGTTCTTTCAACGTGTTGTTCTTATAATATATTGTTTCAATCTCCCCCTTGGACAGGTGTTGTCACCTCCTTGGGTATTTTGATAATGATTATCGTTTGATGTTGTGTAATGATCTGTATTTCATCCTACACTTTGGACAGGTGTCGTCACCTCCTCGGGAATCCTGATTTCCAGTTCATCGTCATTTGTTGTTTCTAGTAAGTTGCGTCCCAGCCTATACCTTGGACAGGGATTCCTCCTCCTTGGCAATCCTGAGATTTAGGTTACCGTAAGAGTGATTGCTTGCATAAGACCTTATTCCAGCATCGATCTAAGAGTTCAGAGCCTCAGATGCATTTGAGAGACAGTTGGCCCAAGTGATCCAACCATCCATTCCCGCTCCTATGCCCTCTTGCTCTATTTATCTAGAGGAGATAGGATAGATTAAAAGTTAGCATAGTTGTAGTTAAGATCTGCAAAATCCAGAGAAAACCTTAGCTGCAACGCATTGTGTTTATGTACCCTTGTGTCCAGCCCGCTGAGTAAAAAAGATAGGAACATTTAGTCCGTTTTACTTTTACACAAACATCAACAAACAAGAGGGAGCTTCCCCTCCATGATTTGAAGAGCAGTCATCACGCACTATGCATAGCTGTCCATTTCCAATAAGCACTCCAAAGGTGCTAATTGAAACTCCAACAGTTTTCTGGTGCCCTCCGTGGGGGAACGAGGCATAAAACTTCAAGAAAAGCTAATGCTTTATTTCACGGGAATGATCCTCTAGCATCCTATTGCATGATCCATACAAGAAGCAATGGATGGTAACAAAATAATGTTAGCGAGAGACATCCATCTTCATTACCTTGGGGTAATAACTTTGGACCTTTGGCTTTTCAGGTAAATCATGAGTTACCTAAAGGGTCAAGGAAGCACTTTCCCCAATTTCACGGCAATGGAAGTCGACACCCAGATGAACATTTTGTTGCATTCACAACGGCCTACACCGTCTTGCATGTGCCCCATGAAGACATCGCGGTGTGTCTCTTTGTGGAGACTCTTTTTGGGAATGCTGCGGACTGGTTCAATCACCTGAAGCCAGGCGTTATTACAAGCTGGGCAACTATGAGCGAGAAGTTTTTGGCGAGATTCAAGCTCGCTGAAGACAGTCATTTGTTGTTCGCCCAACTTGCAAATTCAAAGATGGAGCACAATGAATGCATGAGGAAGTTTGTGGCAAGATTTAATTATCTTGTTATACGACTTTCTTCTACACTCCATCCATCGATAAGCTGTTTCATACATGCTCTTCCATCAGAGATAGCCTTCTTCCTCAAGACGACAAAAGAAACAAAGTTGAAGAGTGCGCAAGAACACGCCATCGAGTTGGAGGATAATATGATCACTTCAGGCTTGATGAAAACAGATTCTATCAAATCTCTAGCTCAGCAACCGTACTAGCCAAAAAGAGACAATCTTCAACCATGGTTGCCAATATCTCCATCAAGACCAATGATTGAAGCTGCACACAGTGCAGTATTTTGCTATTTCCATGACACTAATGCACATACCGGATCCACGTGTCCTGAGATTCTGAGAATGACCCAAATCATGGGATATGTTGAAGCTGCTCCTAGTTCTAGTTTTGTACTAACAACAAGTTCGAACGTTGTCTTACCACAGACGGACAACTTCGATGGCGACTTCGCAACGGGATACTTTGAAACCGTTATTAAAGAAAAAGAAAAAGCATATCGTCAGTACGCTTTTGCGGTGAATCATGAAAATGTTTCAATGCCTGTGTCTAGACGTGCTCAGTACCTCAAAGCACAGAAAGAAGAGGAAGAAAGACGAAAATCTAGCGAAAAGGGTGAAGAGGTGCCTTCCACTTCCAATCTCAGGTCTTCACAAAAGGACGCTATGCTAGTTGCTCAAGATCCGTCTTCAACAAATTTTGACATCGTGACTTCCATGATGAAGACCAACGTACAAATCTCTCAACAAGAATATCTTCAAGATCATCCAGAACAAATAGATTAGATTCTCAATGTTGTAAAGAAGTAGGCTATGCTCGAGTCATCTGTTCCAGCAGGAGCAAAGCTTGAAACGGATCCTAGTAATTATGTGACTCTGCCAAAGATGGAAACTGAAGATCAGAACATTGCTTGTTCTCAAAAGAGACTGATAGAAGACACAAGGTCATGGACAACACAATTTGATGGAGGGTTTTCCACTACAACAGTTTCAAAAGTAGGGGAAGTGATCATCTCCCCTAAAGGACAATTGCACCCATCTGTGCAATTGGAACTCACTAAGTTGAGAAAGAGGTGCTTTTGTTAGGCCTCAAAGATGCCGAAGACATGGGAATCAAACTCCTATGTGTTAAAGGTGATCTAGAGCTGATCGACGAGCCGATCGACGAGCCGATCAAAGGACATTTCCAGGTTAGAAAAGATCACCTATGACATTACAAAAATCGAGTTTGGAACTCGATCGATTGGTTTGAAGAGTTCAGCATCTCAAGGATGGACTACAATAGAACTAATGCCTCAAGGGTATCATGTAATGAACCGGACCAATTTTTTCCAATTTTTCTAATGAACAATCCAGTACATCAAGCACCCGTTAAGGTTAGCTCTAAATCCAAAACGATGCGGAAGGTAACTCTAACCAAGGATGTGCACCAGGATCCCCAAGTTGGGCAAGGTACTATCATATGGTTAGCGGATCTTGAACTGAAAGTAACTCTAACCAAGAATGCACCCTAAAATCCGATGTGGGAAGAGGGGCAAGCATATGGTCAAAGGATCCCTATGAGCTAGCTGATCAAAATGTAACTCTAACCAAGAATGTGCCCTAAGACTCAATGTGGGAGGAGGGGCAAGCATATGGTCAAAGGATCCATGAATTTAGTGACGGCTCAGCCGATCAACAATTTGAAGTACAATGCAATTTCTGAAAGTAAATAGGCGGCAAGCCAGCCTCTTCCACTTATTCAGCGGGAAGTACAAGTAAATAAATATGAAAGAAGTGAGAATGCTGACAGTACTACTGTTCAACTTACAATGAGATAGAGTGCCTGCCAAGAACACAAGATTAGAGGCTTAATAAAGCTGCAATAATATTTAACTACTCTCCCATGTTCACAAGACCCCTTAGAATCAACTTCTCACTCAACTAAGGAAATTCCACAATATGATATAACTGATTATTGACTGAAAATGCACAGACCAGCAACTCACTCAAAACTCACCCAAAACACATGAGACGAAATGCATAATGCTCCTAGGATGATGGCGCCCAAGAAGGAACAACAAAACCAACCCAAAAGACTCATATTAATTTTGCACGGAATTCCAAACATGTCCAAAATAGTACGACCCTTAAGGAGGGGCGATTTTGCTCCATAAAATCAAACTCTTGATATTAAAATCTGCAAATTGGCACACAAGGTCACCCCTAGCAAGGAATTAGATAGGTAAAGTACCCAGAATGAGAATATTTTTATTTTTGGATTTATGAATAAAACTTACAATCAACTACATAAACTAGTGTTGTACCCCAAAATTAATTTTTTTGTTACACTTATACATTTTGAAGAAATGAGTAAAAGTCTTGTTAAATCTGTCAAAAAGGTCAAAATTTGGGTGTGCATGTCTTGCATGAGGGGTCAAAATGTGAAATTCCCAAAATCTGACGATCTGGGTCTGCTTAGAGCAACCTAATCTACAAAACCCAGATCTTAGTTTTTCATCTCTACTTTTTAGGAAAATTGCTATTTTTAGGAATTTCTTAAAAATAGTAACTTTTCTGGGTTTTTCTAGGTTTCTTTCAAAACGGATACTGGCAAAACTTTCTAAAAATAGAAAGTTTCTAAAAGTAGAAAGTTTCTAAAAATAGAAAGTTGGTCCATTAGGGTTCAAACTGATTTTGATTGGCTCAAAATACTTCGATATCAGGCTCGTGCAGTTAGAATCTCAAAATAATCAGTTTTGCCCTACTGGGTCTATTCTGCTTTTAAGAAGCATAACAGGAGCTCCGAAGTCATCAATGGAGGTCAGTCGGCTGCTAGGTGTCAGATTCAATGATCAAGCATCAAACAGAAGACGAAATGATGAACAAGCACAAAGAACAAGGAAAGAATGTGAAAACTATGAAAAATATTCTAACACTGCTTGTCATGGGCGCCCTAGGAGAGAATAGGCGCCCAACTTTTTAGGGCATCAAATGATGGAATTAGGGTTTGAGCTCCCAGACAAAATTGTTCAGAATCCTTCCAACTCTGCAACGAGTCCGGAAGTGCAGTCAACGGATCATCCAGTCACCTGGAATTCGAGATCAATCAAAGCAGTTTCAAACAGGAGACAAAGTGAAAATCATGAAAATGTCAAAAAAATTTCTAACTCTGGGAGTTTTCAGTGCCCTAGGTGCGCAGGGGCGCCCAGCTTTTTGAAGGGGCAAATCCAGCAGTTAGGGTTTGCTAAAATGCTCAATCTCTCCGGAATTCAGACACTTCGCGACGGGTGTCTTCGTCAGAGCATTTGACTTGTCGTTCTCCAGCAAATCCAGATCAAGCTGAAAGTATAGAATGAAGGTTCAAATTTGAAGATGGAAAATATTTAAAAATATTCTAAGTCTGGAGCAAATGGGCGCCCCTGAAGGAGAAAGGCTCCCAAGATTTTGAGAGCTCAAATAGATGAATCCGCCAGTGAAGCTCTAACGTGACTTCGTCAGATTTGATCAAGCTTTCCAATGAGATCATCAGCACGTCAATCGGAATTGGCAGTCGTCAGATACAAAAGACTGAACAAAGGGTTTGACAAGAGTAAAAAATCAAAATTCAAAAGCAAAGGTGAAAACACAGAGAAATTGGCTAACTCTAGTGAAGTTGGGCGCCCCAGCTTGCCAAGGGCGCCCAAGCTTTTGAAGGCCTAAATTCAACTTTTTGACAGAAGTGTCTCCAGAAGACCCCTCTTGATTTCTTCTCAGCTTCGCGACAAGCCTAGCCATCAATCAATCCGAGCTTCGGAACACCAGATCAGGCAGGATCATTTGTAGAAGAGAAAGTGGCGAAGATATCATAAAAATGGCTAAGTCTGGTCAAGTTGAGCGCCCTGGAGAGAAAGGGCGCCCAAGATTTTGAGCTCTGAGATGAAGGAATTTGTCAATGAAGCGTCTAAGATCATCTCATCGGTTTCAGCCAAGCTATCCAGTGAACCTGTCAGCCAGTCAATTAGATCAGCATAGCTCCCGGAATCAAGATTTCATCAGAAGATCAAAGGGAAATGAAGAACTTGAAAATCATGCAAAAATGGCTAACACTGTGAAAGTTCGGAGCCCCTGGAGGAAATAGGCTCCCATGAATTTGAAGGTCAAAACGAAGTTTTCCGTCAGAGGCGCCTCCAGAACAATCTTCTCAGAATCAGTCAGGCTACGCGATGAATCATCCAGCTCGTTCATCGGATCAATCTGGAAGCCAGAGATCAAGGTCAAACCAGGGGTCAAAATGGAAGAAAAGTTGAAAATTCTCAAAAAGTGGCTAACTCTGGAGAAAATGGGCGCCCCTAGCCAAGGAGGGCGCCCAACTTGTCATAACTTAGTCAATTTTCCAAAATTTCAAAATTGCAAGTTGAAGTGAATGTCTAAGTTCGATGCATAAGAAGGTTTTAGGGTTTGCATGGATTAAAACAAAAGAAAGGAAAGCTATTTCAAACCCTAAATCTATTTAAGACATCTATTCCATTCAGTTTTCATCATTATTGCAGGTGGCATCCCAAGGAAAAGAATGGAGTAGCAACTTTGAGGATTTATTTCAAGATTCAAGAACTCAAGGTTGCTGATTTTCATGAATAATTTTCAGACCAGCAACATAAGATCTTGCTTTTTCATGCTTTTTCATCCAGAAGATCAAATTTTTGAAGGAGAAGATCAAAGATTTCAATTTTCAGCCTTCTGGGTCTGCTCAACTCATTCTTCTGAAGAATTTTTCAAGAAATTTTCATCAAGTTGCAGCAGCTGCTTTTTATTTGCATGTCAGTGAAATCTTCAGGGTTTTCAATTTTTGATCATCTGGGTCCTCTCAAAACAATCTTCTGAAGAAAACCCATATCACAACTTTTTCAAGAAAATTTCAAATTCTAGGGTTGGCTGCTTTTTCGATCAGCCATCAGTGTTCTTCAAATTTGATCAACTGGGTCCATTTCTAATTGTATTCTGAACAAAACCCAGGTGCCAGCTTTGTCGGTGAAAAATTTAAGAAATTAGGGTTTGCTGCTTTTTCAGTCTAAATTCAAAATTTTCAAAAACAGACGATCTGAGTTGTATTGCAACGAAATTCTGAGCAAAACCCATATCTTAGAAAAATTTCCAAAAATTTCTCCGTTCGAAGACGAAAAACCAGCATTCTAAAAATAGAAAGTTGCTCAAAACTTGTCTGAACATAGGCGAGTTTACAGTCATTCTTCAAGGTTTTCAATATGGAGTACACTCCCCTCGAGTTTAAGACCAAATCAACACTATGTCAAAACTTCATCATCTCAGCTGAAGAGTGTGAAAAGGTGTGATATGAGTGAAAGGACAAGTGTTGGAAAAGAATTGTACAAAATTCTTCCATTGAAAAATGAAGAGAGGTGTTAGAAGCATAAAGTTGCAAAAGATATGTTGAAGCAAGATGGTATAATTGTAAAAGGTCATCACTCCAATTGCAGAGTCGCCGAAATTAGCAAGATTTGATAAAGAAGTTGAAGATATCAAAGATTTTCTAAGATCGATCGCACAACGTGAAGAAATCTCGAAAAGCGCAACTTTTCTATTGATGGAATAGATGCACCTGACCAGGACCCAGTTTCCTGCTTTTTAGTGGATATGATTGAGATTTAAAAAAGATTTTCATCTAGAAGCTTTCCTTCCGCTTTCTTTCTATCCTTGGAATAATTCTTATCCATTCTTTGAGAAGAGAAAGAAGATAAATGTAATAGTTGGCGTTTCTCGCTTTTCCTGCTTTCTTAGGTGTTAGATGTTATCTTCTTTCTAGATTTAGAAATAAAGCTTGCTTGCTAAGCAAGCCCTAGATTGTGAAAGCAAGGAGATTTTAGGGTTCCCTACTCCTCTGCTTGCCTATAAATAAGAGCCTCTGCTCATTAGTTTTCTTTAACGGTTATTGTGATAGCAAATTGCTGAGTCTCTTTTAGCCAGCAAGTTGTTATTCAGTGTCAGTTCACTTGTGTTTATGATAGCGAATTGTTGAGTCTCTTTTAGCCAACAAGTAGTTGTTGTAATCGCTGTCCCTTTTGTGTAACAACAAGTTTGCAAGCCTCTTTAGCTGCAAGTTCTTGTTCTGTGCATGTGTTAGGATAATCTTTGTTCCAGAAGTTTGAGAAATAAAGTCATGAGCCTCCTTTGCCTTGGTATAATGTCTCAGATTTCCGTTATTTGTGTTATGCTTTTATAATCTTAATTTCAGCTTACATTGAAGTGTGTAGATGTTTGTTGGAAAAGAGTTTATTGAAGCGCTTTGTCAGAGAATCAACCTTGTTCATTTCTAGTTTCTCTTGCTTTGCGTATTACTTGAGAAGTTAGAAACGTCTTTAGCTTAAGTTAGTCGTAGTTGAAATTCTTAAACTCATAAAATCTCAGCTGTGGCGTTTGTGTTTTATAAACCTTGTGCTCTAGCTGATCAAAAAGATAGGCAACTTAGGTTTTAGTTTACTTTCTTTCGCAACATCAGCAAGAGGGAGCTTCCCCTCCTAATTTGAAGAGCAGTTTTACTGTGCATAGCTGTCCGTTCAAATACGCATTCCAGAGGTGCGAATTTAAACGCCAACAACTAGCAACTCAAAAAACTTCACTAATATGCTTGAAACTGAACTACAAATGCAAGAAATCCACCACAAATGCAAGAACTCACTACAAAGCAACTCAACTACAATCTATCACCCAACTAGTTGCTATCTTTCAAGTAAGAAGATGAGCCAAGTGCTAGGAGGTATGCTTGCCTCGAAGCTTTGCCTGAACAATCTAGCAGCATAACGGTATGGTAGACAAAAGATGAAGAAATGAAGAGCAGAGGCTTGCTTATAAAGAATCGAGAAGAATCTTCTAGAAGCTTCAAGAAGGGCGCCCAAATTCAAATTTGACTTCATCTCTTTTCCCTCCAAAGATGGCATCCTTTTCTCATAAGGCAAATATTTAACCTTTATTAAAATTAATCTTCCCCTCAAGTAGGTGTCCCACTTCTCCAACATCTAATTTGGCCTTTAGAAAATATTTAATTATCTCCTGATGAGATAACCACCCTTGAAGTCCTCCTTTTAAAACAACATAAAGTGATAAAGCTAGGCCAAGGGGTTATAACCTCAAAATATAACATTATTTAAATTAAATAAACTTATCTCTCCAGAAAAGCATCAAAAGGCCAAAAATCACAATACCAACTGAACTGGCTGAAAAAGAGAGCCAACTGCACCGAAGCCAATAGGACCACTGCCAGAAATGGAATTTACTAAAAATAGCAAATTCTCGAAGTTGCTCGGATCACCATGCATGCTATACCACTACGGAGCTCACTGAAAACCCAAAAGGAATCCGTAATCTAATCACCAAACTTCAAGCAACAACCCCCTCAAAAGCAAGAAACCCTAATTTTCACCCTTCGAGTAGCCTACGGGTCTCCGGAATAGGCCAATGGTCAACTAAATTGTTCACAATTGAGAAGGGGACATTACAGTCCGCCCTCCCCAAGATTGCTTGCCCTCAAGCAATCGCAAGTCTGGATGCTGCAAAATCTCCTCATTCTCCCAAGTTGCATCCTCCAAAGGCAAGTTCTTCTACTTCACCAAATATTCTTTGATTGTTCTTCTTCTCAAAGAACGCTCTCTGGAATTAATAATCTCCTCTGGAACCAAAACCAACTGTCCTTCTTCATCCAAGGGAGGCAAATTTGATGAAGCAACAACGTGCTGTCCAAGGGCCTTCTTGAGGCGAGACACATGGAAGACATTGTGGACTTTGCTACTTACTAGTAGCTCCAATTCATAAGCCACCGCTCCAACCTTCTTGATGACTCTGAATGGCCCATAGAAGCAAGGTTTGAGTTTCCACTCTTCTTGAGAGTAGACTGTCTATAGGGTTGAAGTCGAAGATAAACCATGTCTCCAACCTCAAATGAATGTTCAACTCGCTACTGATCAGCGTACATCTTCTGTTGATTCTGTGCTATTTGAAGGTTGGTTTTCAAGGACTTCAAAATATCTTGACTTTGTTGCAACAAATCCTTAGCTTGAGGGGCTTTGCTATCACCAAACACCAAATCAGCAAAGCTGGGAGCCTCATAACCATAGAGAGCCATGAAGGGTGACATCCGAATGGACATGTGAAATGAGGAATTGTAACAATACTCTCATAGGTGAAGCCATTTCACCCAAACTCTTTGCTGCTCCGAAACATAGTTTCTCAGATAGCCCTCTAACCACTTGTTAACAATCTCCGTTTGTCCATCAGTTTGAGGGTGATAACTAGTGCTTGGAGTAAGCACGATACCACTCAACCTGAAGACCTCTTGCCAAAAGGTGCTTAAGAACTTGCTGTCCCTATCACTCACGATGTTCTTCGGCAATCCATGCAATCAAAACACCTCATGAAAAGAGAAATCTACAACTTGAGCTACTGAAAATGAACTAGTGATGGCAAAGAAGTGAGCAAACTTTGTTAATCTATCCACCACAACATAGATACAGTCTTTGCCTTGAGTTTTTGGCAACCCCGTGATGAAGTCCATTGATATGCTTTCTCACTTTTGATTGGGAAGAGGGAGAGGTTGCAACAGACCAGTGGGAAGAGTGTGCTCATTCTTGTTCATTTGGCAAGTGTGACACTCTCCGATGTAGCGTTGGACCTCCTCTTTCAACCCTTTCCAAGAAAACCTTTCCCGAATCTGCCTATAGGTCTTGAAGTAGCCTTGATGACCAGCAAGTGGAATGTCATGAAAAGTTTGCAAAATCTTCTTTTTGAGCTTAGAATTAGACACCAAAAAGATCCTCCCTTTGTAGTGTATCAACCCATCAACCACCTTGTACCTTTCATCATGAAAAGTACCTTCTATAATGCTGGTTGCAAACTGATTTTTGGCATAATCAGCAAGCAACATATCCTTCCAATTAGTAGTAAGTTCACACAATGAGCTCAAATGAGGCCTTCTAGATAGAGCATCCGCCACAATGTTGTTTTTCCCTTTGACATACTCAATGTCAAAATCATAACCTTGAAGCTTACTCACCCACTTTTGTTGTCTTTCGTTCAAATCCTTCTGATGCATGAAGTGCTTGAGACTATTGTGATCAATCTTGACAACAAACTTGATCCCCACCAAATATTGTCTGAACTTAGCTAATGCATGCCTGATTGCAAGCATTTCCTTGTCATAGATGGAGTAGGTCCTTTCAACACCTCTTAATTTTCTACTTTCAAACACAATGGGATGCCAACACCAACACCTTCACCTAACGCATCACATTGTAGCTTGAAAGGCTTGGAAAAATCCGGTATGGCCAAAACCGGACAAGAACTCATGATCTTCTTGAACTTGTCAAAAACACTTTGGGCCTTTTCTGACCAAAAGAAAGCTCCCTTTTTAGTGAGGTCAGTAAGAGGAGCAACACTTTGAGAGTAGCCCTTCACAAACCTTCGGTAAAAGCCACAAAGACCCAAAAACCCTTTCAAATGAGTCAAGTTCTCTGGAGGTGGCCAATCAACTATCGCCTTGATCTTTTCAGGATCAACTTTCACCCCATCAGCATTGATTATGTGACCAAGGTAGAGCAACTCTTTCATTCCAAATTCACATTTGGATTATTTGGCAAACAAGCCCTCTGATTCCAAGATGCTAAGCACTTCCTCCAAGTGCTTGAGATGTTCTTCCCACGTCTTGCTGAAGATGAGGATATCATCAAAAAAGATCAACACAAACTTCCTCAACTGCTTTTGAAAGACTCGATTCATACAAGACTAGAAGGTGGCAGGAGCGTTAGTCAACCCAAATGGCATGACCAAAAACTCGAAATGACCATAGTGGCACCTGAATGCCGTCTTCTCCACATCTGATCCCCTCATTCGGATCTGATAGTAGCCCAATCTCAAATCAATTTTTGAAAAGAACTTGGCACCATGTAGCTCATCAATGAGCTCATCTATTTGGGGAATGGGGTACCGATTCTTGATTGGGCTTTGATTCAAGGCACGATAATCCACACACATGTGGATGGTGCCATCCTTCTTCACAAGAACTACTGCTGAAGCGAAGGGACTCTTGCTTGGACGAATGAAGCCCATCTCTAAGAGTTCTTTTATGTTTTTCTCAATCTTGTCCTTCTGCTTCTTAGGATAGCGATATGGTGTTGTGATGACTGGCTTGGCCCCTTCCTTGAGTTCAATGACATGCTTAGCTCCCCTTTCAGGAGGCGGCCCAGGAGGTAGATCAGCAAACACCTTACTCTTCTTGGTGAGTATAGACTGAATATCTGGAGGATAGTCCCTCTTTGTTTCAACCGGACTAGCTGGAAGAACCATACATTCTGCAGTCCACTCAACTTGATCATGCCAAATCAACCTCTCCATTCTTTTGAAGGAAACAATCCGAGGACCTCCATTAGACATTCCCCTTAGTACCACCTTCTTTCCATCAGATTGAAACTTGAGCTCCGTGGTTTGCAGATTTAGAGAGATCTCTCCAAGTGAACGCAGCCATTGAATGCCAAGGACAACATTTGTATCCCCAATATTGACTACATAGAAGTCATCTTTGACTTCATAGTTGCCCAATTGCATAGACATGTTTGAAATCTTCTTGGTGCAAGAGATGTGAAACCCACCGGCGACCATAACCTTGAAGCCTTCAAATTCTTTTGTTTGGAGCCGTTTCTTTGTCACCATGCCTTCATCAATGAAGTTGTGCCTTGCTCCAGTGTCAATCAACGCAACTATTCGCTGCCCCTTGATCATGCCTCTAACCTTGAAGGATTCATTTTTGTGAAAGCTCGAGAGTTGGGAAAAAGTGCCTCCACCTCCTTGTTCATCTTCGGACTATTCCGGAGCTTTCTCTTCATCACTTTCTTCAAAACCACACCGCTGCTCCGAGTGATCAGATTCTGATCCGAAATCAGAATAGGCCTCCAAATGGTTTGCATGGCCCCTTCCATAGCATCTATGACCCTTAGTCCAAGGTTCTTTGCAAGTGTAACATTTTCCCTCCTTTCTCAACTTCTCCCGGAGTTCATCATCAATCCTAGAAGGGAATTTCTTATGCTGATTTGAAGAATACCTTTTATCCCTCTTGTGAGCAAAAGGCTTTGGTGGAAACCTTTGTCTTGGAGCCGACAACTTCATGCTTCGAGCCTTCTTAATGGCTTCTTCTAGACTTGGTGGGTCGAATGCCTTAACCCATCCTTTCAATGGTTCCATCAATCCTTTGGAGAATAGTACAACTAGCCTTCTTTTAGTGATGTTGGGCACCATCACAGAAAGTCTTTGGAAATCTCCAATGTATGCTTCCAACGAACCATGCTGTTTCAGTTGTGCAAGCTCCCTAAACTTCACCTCTGGATCTTTAGTATTGAACTTCTCAATCAACTTATTGGTGAACTCATCATAGGTTCGAATGAGGTTGTGGCCAAGTGTGACCAAACCATGGTGTCATGTCCCCTTCTCAGTGACATCTCTCGGTGCACAGGATTGGCCTATCATGCGACCCTCGTAGGCTAATGGACTGGATAGAGGGTCATTTTGAGAGATTGGCTCAGCTTCAGTTGGCGAAGTTTGATCAGTAGGCTTGCGTTTGGGCTCGATCGGAGACTTCTTGCAGAAGTTGCTATTTTTAGCAGTTCCTGGCAGGCAGCGTGGGACCCCTGCTATTTTTAGCAGTATGGCTTTGGCAGTGTTCAAAATCACTTCAGTGTTCGTCAGCTTCAGACGGATCAGTCATCGGATGAGTAACGAGGGAGATATTAATATTTAATTGTATTAATTAAATATTAATTATTTGATGATTATAATATAAAGTTATAATATTAAATTATAACTTAAGTGATTATTCTTGAGGGGGTCGCCATCATCAGAAGGGGCCAAATTGATCATTATAAATTATTATAAAATATTTGGCTGAGACTATGGAGAAATTAAAAGATTAAAAGTTGAATATTTTATTAAAACCCTATTATTAAGGAAATCACACTTTTGAGAGATATAGTGCATTTGCATTGGGTTTTGAGCCATGATGATGATTATTGATTTTGAGATTGATCAACTTTGATCTGAGCAAGAGACTTTAGGGTTTCAAGTTCGAATTCCTTGGGGAACGAGCCATCTCCATCGGAAGCAATTCAGAGGGTGTGAAATAACACTTGATTTATTGCAGCAGAGGTTTCTTCATTCAGGAGGAATCACAGAGCTTCAGAGATTGTTTATTTACAGAGTTACAGAGAGTTTATTCTTTCAGAAGTCATTTATTCTTCAGGGCGCACCATTCCAGAGGGTTTAGACATTTATTTTGGAGGCCGTACATTTAATAAATGCTGTTGTTGCTCAGCCGTACCACTGTACAGCAGGCCGTACCTCTTCACACAGCCGTACTTTTCCAAGCAAGAGAAACGCCTATTTACTTGACTTCCAAATTGCATCATTAAGGGCGCTGGGGTTCCAGAAGGCTTTGGAGGTTACCAGACAGGAGGAGAAGAAGTTCATTAGTGCAGCCGTACCAAATCTGTACCTTCAGCTGTTGCAGAAATACCAGGTTTCTACAATTAAAATCATTATTTTATATTGCATGTCTGTAGAACAATTTTTGTAATCATTCCAGAAGGACAAATAATAGACTGGTATTCGTATTGGCATCAAATACTACTGTTATCAGGATAGATTTATTTTATTTAAATTTATTACCTTCTTTCAAGCAAAAATCGCATTCTTCATTTATTGTTCAAAGACCTCAAAAAACGTCAAAAAAATCAAAAATTGCAAAAACACACCAAAACTCAGTCAGAAGCAAAAATCAGGGGAACTAGGGTTTCTACAGTGGTATCAGAGCTAAATCCTGCCATCCTGAGGGTTTAGCCATCATATGCAGCCAGAAGAGTTTGAGACATACAGGTACTATACTCGCAGACGAGCCTTGATTGAAAGGCAATGCAGTTTGAGCAGGCAGCCAGGAGACATGGCTGACAGGAATGACAGGGCTGACATAATAGATATACCTGGGACAGAGATCCCACAAAATAACAGAGATCAGGACGATGCAGAGGTCCTGCATGCACTCAGGGATCTTCGTGCAGGACAACGGCGTTCCGATGATGTATTACAGCAGGTGGCAGTGGCACTGCAGAGATTGGGTACTTCGAGGAGACCGTCACCACATCGTGACGATGACAGGAGTGATGTAGGGTCACGAAGAGCTCCTAGGACAGTGTCACGGACAGCAGATAGGCCTACTAGGCCTACTTTCACGAGACAGGAGCCTGATGAGGCTATACCAGGTGAGGAGCAGGATGATTTGTTCGCTGATACTCTTATGGCAGCGAACGAGGAATGGGAGTTGGTACCGCCTGCGGTCAGAGAGAGGATCACTTTTGACCGTTTTATTACACAGAGGCGAGAGCACCACAGAGGTCGACAGGATTGGAGACCTAGACACCAGAACAGTGATTTGAAACATGCAACAAACAGGCTTAATCTGGTGATGTTCGATGGTAGTGGTAAGATGACAGCCCAAGCTTGGATTAGCAAGCTTGATACATTCCTCACTTTGCGTCCGATGGCTGAGAGAGACGCTATTAGATACGCTACATTGCACCTCGAGGGAGTGGCTTACGACTGGTGGCACCACGGTATGGTGACTTTACAGCATGACAGGATCACTACATACCAGGAGTTCGTGGATAGATTGGTTGAGAGGTTTGATAGGAAGGATCCGGAAACCTACTTCAGAGACTTGGCACAGTTGAGGCAGAGTGGTAGTCTAGAGACTTATATCAGTGACTTTCAGAGGCTATCCGTCATGGTTCCGAACATATCAGAGAGACGTTTGGTAGTACTCTTCATGGAAGGTTTGACAGAGCCACTGAGAGGCTGGATTATAGCCTTTGATCCTCCGTCATTACAGGAGGCGATGAAGAAAGCACGAAACATGGAGTTAGCAGCACCGTCGAGTAGATTCAACTCCAGAGGTTCTTCATCATTCAGGGATAACAAGGGCTTTAACAAGGAATAAGGATAAATCTGATTTTAATAAAGAAAAATCAGACTTTAGAAACGATGCAAAAGGTAAATCAGCAGCCCCACCTTTGGATCGTGAGGCCCTTACTGACCTCCGCAGGAAGAAGCTTTGCTTCTACTGCAAAGGACCATATGACGCCAATCACGATTGTCCTCTGAGACCTAAGGGCAAGGCAAATCGTGTGATGTGGGCGTATTATGAGGACTCCGAATCAGAAAATTCTGAACAGCAAGAGCATTCTGATGATTCAGAGTCAGAGGCTCTAGAGCCTAGAGCAGAGACAGAACCCGAGCTTCAGATACAGGAGGCCCGTTTATCTAGCATCCAGCAGGAGGGTTCTTTCCGGATTCGTGGTGTGTTAGCAGGACAGAGGGTCATTACCCTATTGGATACAGGAGCCATGCATAATTTCATAGATGCTAGATTCGTTGAGAAACGTGGACTCATCACTGAAGAGTTCGAGGGCATTAGAGTCAAAGTGGCAGATGGATACACTTTGAGATGCAAACGCATGATAAAGGATCTCCCTTTACGCTTGAACAATTATGAGTTCAAGGCTGATTATTACGTTGTTAATATGGGGGACATTGATTTGGTCTTGGGAATGAAGTGGTTACATTCATTGGAGGAGGTCACACTTCGTCTCAAGGACATGGAGATCCGTTTTGAGGTCGACGGGAAGACTCACATACTTAAGGCAATTCGGGACAGCGACCTTAAAACAATTTCTTTTTGCTGAATGGAGCGGCTCATGTGTCATGACATGGTAGAGTGGGCTGCTGAGTGTCATTTAGCACCTATACAGGAGGGACAGCAAAAGACAGAATATCATCCGGACATTCAGAAGTTGAGAATCAAGCATGACAAGGTGTTCAGTGATATTCCCCCAGGTAGACCTCCAGACAGAGGCATAGAGCACATTATTGAGCTCGAGGAGGGTGCTAAGCCCGTGATGATAACTCCTTACAGGCATCCTAAAAGATTAAAGGATGAGATCGAGAAGACAATAAAGGAGTTACTTGCTATGGGTCACATTCAACCTAGCAAATCACCGTTCGCTTCTTCAGTTGTATTGGTGAAGAAGAAGGACGGAACGTTACGTATGTGCATTGATTACAGGGTCCTGAATAAGAGGACAATCAAGAATAGATACCCGATACCGAGGATTGACGAGCTTATTGATGAGCTCCATGGGGCATGTTATTTCACTAAAATTGATTTACGATCGGGGTATCATCAGATTAGAGTCCGAGAGCAGGACATAGAGAAGACTGCCTTTCGATGTCATTGTGGGCACTTCGAGTTCGTAGTGATGCCATTTGGGCTCACTAATGCGCCCGCCACCTTTTAGTCTACGATGAACAGGGTTTTTCACTCATCGCTGAGGAGGTTTGTGTTAGTCTTCTTCGATGATATTCTCATATACAGTAGGACATGGCAGGAGCACTTAGCTCATTTGGAGACAGTGTTGAGTATCTTGGAGAGGGAGTCCTTGTACGCCAAGGAATCCAAGTGCGACTTGGGAATGACCGAATTGCTTTATCTAGGTCATATTATCAGTGCAGATGGAGTGCGCATGGATCCTGAAAAGATCCGCGCCATTATTGATTGGCCTACACCGGCAAACCTGACACAGTTGAGAAGGTTTCTCGGTTTGTGTGGATTCTACCGCAGGTTCGTGAATGGTTATTCACGACATGCAGCCCCGATGACAGATTTATTGAAGAAGGGGGCATTTATTTGGACTCCTGAGGCACATGAATGCTTTGATAGATTCAAGGAGTTGATGACCACATGCCCAGTGTTAGCACTTCCCGATTTTACGAAGCCTTTTGAGCTTCAGTGTGATGCATCAGGTGAGGGCATTGGTGCGGTGCTTATGCAGGACAAGCACGGAATTATTATCTGAAACTGCAAACTTAGAACTGAGAGACTATCTGATTATTTATGATAAGGAGATGCTCGCGATCATGCATGCCTTAGCAAAATTCAGGCAGTATCTTGTTGGCAGCAAATTTTGCATAAAAACTGATCATAACAGTTTGAGACACTTTTTAGGGCAGCGAGATCTTAATGACAGGGAGCAGAAATGGGTCAGTAAGTTGCAGGCTTATGATTTTGATATTTCATATATCAAAGGTACACAGAATGTAGTGGTTGATGCACTTTCACGTAGACCCTATTTGAGCACTATGGTTCATATCTCGTAGGATTGGAGGCATATGATAGTGGCAGAATATGCCAAGGATAGTTGGGCCTCCAGCATTGTTGAGGGATCAGCAGTTGATACCAGGTATACGCTTGTAAATGACTTGATCATTTACAAACGAGACCCTGATCGAAGGTGAAGGTGAAAGAATTTTATTGTTATGAGGCCTTTCGCTGACATGTCTGGCCGGGACATCGAATACTTCCAAGACTTCTGAGGCGGAATCGGGAGAGGTTCACATGGAAAGGACTCAGGAGATGTTCTTGGTATAGCGTGGTACCGTTTGTCGTGAGAACAAGCGAGGAGAACCGCGTGCGGCGGTTTATTGCAGCCGCCAGATTCAGCGAAGTGGGAATGCTCGATGGACTGTCTGGCTTACCTAAAGCAAGAAGCGTGATACATTTAGCGGATTTGTGGATGAAACTACGAAGTATACGCTGCTTTCCGATCTACGACTTACGCTACCGGGTAGCGGAGGTATTCTTTAGCGAGGTGTTAGGACTTCTGGGTTGCCTCGAAGACATTGTGGCTTGTGAATGGTTGGTTCTGAGAGTAACTTTTGGCGGGAGGTATTAGGGCGTGGGGCTAGAGGCTACTCCAGAGCCGAGTTATCATCCTGAACGGATGGGCGGGGCGGAGATAGTAATAAATTGGGTGGAAGGGTACCTCAAGAACTGCTTGGGGCAGCGTGGGTCCATCGGTTATTTATTAGTATTACTTCTCTTCGACCCCATTCCATATGACCGACCGGATGTCGGCCTTCGTAGCGTTATGCAGATATAGTATAAGTTTCATGATTGCTCTTGAGAAGCGACGGTAGAGTGCGATCTGAGAGGTTAGTTCTTGGGGAAGAGATTAGGACACTGAAGACTCTCAAAGGAATATAGCCAAGACACAAAATCAGCGAAGCGATGCGGTCCCGGAGAGGACCGGAGGCATTCGAGGGTTGGTGACATATATCTTTGTGACCACTCTTAGGAAGAGTGGGTCGGAGAAGCTTAAGCCACGTTATTACGGTCCTTTCAGGATCCTGAGGCAAGTTGGAGAGGTGGCGTATGAGCTTGAGCTTCCAGCGGAGAGCAGGGTACACAATGTTTTTCATGTATCACGCCTCAAGAAGGCGTTGGGACACCGTGTGGTACCATCTGTAGTTCTACCTCCCTTAGATGATGAGGAAGCGATTTTTAGTACACGAATCCATCTGGGTATAGGGAAGGCGGCAGGTTCGTGGGGACTATCGAGGGGAATATCGAGGGTGAAATGGAGATTTGCGGTGAGGATCTATGGAAGGCGAGTAATGCATCCGGCGTGAGATTGATTGAGGACAAGCAATTTCGGGAGAGGAAGTGTCATGTCCCCTTCTGATGATCTCGATTACCCGCAGGATTGGCCATCATGCGACCCTCGTGGAAGCACAATGGTGGATAGAGGGTCATTTTGAAGATGGCAAACTTCGGTTAAAGTTTGTCGATGAAACACATTTAGACGTCGGAACTTCTTGCAGTTGCTATTTTTAGAGTTCTGGCGAGCTGACATACAGGACCCTGGCCCTGCTTGATAGCTTTGAGTGTTGAATGCTGATGTTCGTCGACGAACCGGATCCGGTCATCGGATGAGTAAGGAGATATTAATATTTAATTGTATTAATTAAATATTAATTATTTGATGATTATAATATAAAGTTATAATATTAAATTATAACTTAAGTGATTATTCTTGAGGGGGTCGCCATCATCAGAAGGGGCCAAATTGATCATTATAAATTATTATAAAATATTTGGCTGAGACTATGGAGAAATTAAAAGATTAAAAGTTGAATATTTTATTAAAACCCTATTATTAAGGAAATCGCACTTTTGAGAGATATAGTGCATTTGCATTGGGTTTTGAGCCATGATGATGATTATTGATTTTGAGATTGATCAACTTTGATCTGAGCAAGAGACTTTAGGGTTTCAAGTTCGAATTCCTTGGGGAACGAGCCATCTCCATCGGAAGCAATTCAGAGGGTGTGAAATAACACTTGATTTATTGCAGCAGAGGTTTCTTCATTCAGGAGGAATCACAGAGCTTCAGAGATTGTTTATTTACAGAGTTACAGAGAGTTTATTCTTTCAGAAGTCATTTATTCTTTAGGGCGCACCATTCCAGAGGGTTTAGACATTTATTTTGGAGGCCGTACATTTAATAAATGCTGTTGCTGCTCAGCCGTACCACTGTACAGCAGGCCGTACCTCTTCACACAGCTGTACTTTTCCAAGCAAGAGAAACGCCTATTTACTTGACTTCCAGATTGCATCATTAAGGGCGCTGGGGTTCCAGAAGGCTTTGGAGGTTACCAGACAGGAGGAGAAGAAGTTTATTAGTGCAGCCGTACCAAATCTGTACCTTCAGCTGTTGCAGAAATACCAGGTTTCTACAATTAAAATCATTATTTTATATTGCATGTCTGTAGAACAATTTTTGTAATCATTCCAGAAGGACAAATAATAGACTGGTATTCGTATTGGCATCAAATACTACTGTTATCAGGATAGATTTATTTTATTTAAATTTATTACCTTCTTTCAAGCAAAAATCGCATTCTTCATTTATTGTTCAAAGACCTCAAAAAACGTCAAAAAAATCAAAAATTGCAAAAACACACCAAAACTCAGTCAGAAGCAAAAATCAGGGGAACTAGGGTTTCTACACATGGTACCACCACTCATGGGAAGCTCCTTCCAAATGCAACGTTGCAAATTTTATGGCATCTTCTTCAGGCATGGGCCTTAGTGAAAGGTAGTTGTCCAGCTTCTGAACCCACGACCTTGCTGAACACGCTTCACTTCCATCGAAGTGAGCCAAGGACACCTTCCCGAGGGCTTGCTGATAGTCAGTTCTAGGAGCTATAGGAGCTCGGTTATCAGCTCTTCCTCTGTTTCTTCTGTTTTTATGGTTCAAGAATTGATCAAAGGACCATTGGTCTCTAAAATCAATGGGTAAGGTGGCATACTCCATGTAGGCTTGCCTGACATCATCTGCAAAAAGAATGGTAGCTTCAACTTGTGGTTCCTCCCTCTGAGTGAATGTAGGAAAGAGTGGCCTAGAGGTTGATCCTCTAGACGTGGCCTCATGTTGGCCAATAGTCCTGTCTCTCCCATTGCCATTGTTTCCATTGACACCACTATTTTCTCCTGTGGCATTGTTTTGACTAGGGGTATGATTCTGAGCAGCTTGTTGATCCATTCTTGCAAGCAAACGGGACATCATATCAATCATCCCTTCAAACTTCTTCTCCATTCTATCCTCTCTTTCATCCATGGTCTGCTTATGACTATCTGACATGTTCTCAACTGCTTTACTAGTTTCTCTCAAAGCCTCTGAAAAGGTATCTGCTTCTGGCACTGGCGGAAACAGTGACTGCTGAATTCTGGCCTGACTTCTGGTGTAGTAACTGCAATTACTATCACTCATCTGTCAACTGAATCACTGTAGGGCACAGGTTGGCAAGATCATGGCTTTGATACCACTGTAATGAACCGAACTAATTTTTTCCAATTTTTTTAGTGAACAATCCAGTACATCAAACACCCGTTAAGGTTAGCTCTAAAACCAAAACGATGCGGAAGGTAACTCTAACCAAGGATGTGCACCAGGATCCCAAGTTGGGCAAGGTACTATCATATGGTCAGAGGATCTTGAACTGAAAGTAACTCTAACCAAGAATGCACCCTAAAACCCAATGTGGGAAGAGGGGCGAGCATATGGTCAGAGGATCCCTATGAGCTAGCTGATAAGAATGTAACTCTAACCAAGAATGTGCCCTAAGACCCGATGTGGGAGGAGGGGCAAGCATATGGTTAGAGGATCCATGAATTTAGTGACAGCTCAGCCGATCAGCAATTTGAAGTACAATGCAATTTTTGAAAGTAAATAGGCGGCAAGCCAGTCACTTCCACTTATTCAGTGGGAAGTACAAGTAAATAAATATGAAAGAAGTGAGAATGCTGACAGTACTATTGTTCAACTTACAATGAGATAGAGTGCCTTCCAAGAACACAAGATTAGAGGCTTAATAAAGCTGCAATAATATTTAACTACTCTCCCATGCTCACAAGACCCCTTAGAATCAACTTCTCACTCAACTAAGGAAATTCCACAATCTGATATAACTAATTATTGACTGAAAATGCACAGACCAGCAACTCAACAACTCACTCAAAACTCACCCAAAACGCATGAGACAAAATGCATAATGCTCCTAGGATGATGGTGCCCAAGAAGGAACAACAAAACCGACCCAAAAGACTCATATTAATTATGCACAGAATTCCAAGCATGTCCAGAATGGTACGACCCTCAAGGAGGGGCGATTTTGCTCCATAAAATCAAACTCTTGATATTAAAATCTGCAAATTGGCACACAAGGTCGCCCCTAGCAAGGAATTAGATAGGTAAAGTACCCAGAATGAGAATATTTTTATTTTTGGATTTATGAATAAAACTTACAATCAGCTACATAAACTAGCAGCTCATAAAACTTCACTAATATGCTTGAAACTGAACTACAAATGCAAGAAATCCACCACAAATGCAAGAACTCACTACAAAGCAACTCAACTACAATCTATCACCCAACTAGTTGCTATCTTTCAAGCAAGAAGATGAGCCAAGTGCTAGGAGGTATGCTTGCCTCGAAGCTTTGCCTGAACAATCCAGTAGCATAACGGTATGGTAGACAAAAGATGAAGAAATGAAGAGTAGAGGCTTGCTTATAAAGACTTGAGAAAAATCTTTTAGAAGCTTCAAGAAGGGTGCCCAAATTCAAATTTGACTTCATCTCTTTTCCCTCCAAAGATGGCGTCCTTTTCTCATAAGGCAAATATTTAACCTTTATTAAAATTAATCTTCCCCTCAAGTAGGCGTCCCACTTCTCCAACATCTAATTTGGCCTTTAGAAAATATTTAATTATCTCCTGATGAGATAACCACCCTTGAAGTCCTCCTTTTAAAACAACATAAAGTGATAAAGCCAGGCCAAGGGGTTATAACCTCAAAATATAACATTATTTAAATTAATAAACTTATCTCTCCAAAAAAGCATCAAAAGGCCAAAAATTACAATACCAACTGAACTGGCTGAAAAAGAGAGCCAACTGCACCGAAGCCAATAGGACCACTGCCAGAAATGGAATTTACTAAAAATAGCAAATTCTCGAAGTTGCTCGGATCACCATGCATGCTATACCACTGCGGAGCTCACTGAAAACCCAGAAAGAATCCGCAATCCAATCACCAAACTTGAAGCAATAACCCCTTCAAAAGTAGGAAACCCTAATTTTCACCCTCCGAGTAGCCTATGGGTCTCCGGAATAGGCCAACGATCAATTGAATTGATCACAATTGAGGAGGGGACATTACATATCAGCTTTCTCGTTTGCATCATATTCTGACTTTGTCAGAGTACCTTTGCTTGGATATATGAATCCCTGAGAATTTTCATCCCAAAGGGATTGTCTCCTACAATGCTCATCAAAAGAGAAGTAAAGCCTTTTAGGCAAAAGCAACATCGATGGAAAGGCTCTTCCCGCTGCCATGAAGTAGACGATATCCAAAGCACTTCATCTTTTCGGGGGTGGAGTGAAGTTTTGTAAATAATTTTCATTTATTTTCGTAATGCGTTTCCCTTTCTGTAACGTTAGCGTTATGTAGTAATGTATTTCCCCGTTACGTAAAGTATTGTCGTGTTTTAGGTGTTTTCTTAAGTAGTTTTGTTTTAGATAAGGAAAACTCCAATTGTTAGGTGAATTAGGAAATAAGTCCCGACTCCATTGCCCAACTAATAAGAGTACTGGTCTATGAAATCTAGAGATTCTCGGTTCTCTTGTGCCGTAAGTATCCAACATGGTCACCAGATAGAGCCTAATGTTGTACCCAAAATAAATTTTTGCTTCGATGAGACATTTTTCTTAAAATGATCTAAATCATGTAAAATTGTTGTCAAAAGTATGTTTTAGGTCAAACAAAACATAGGGTTTTTGTGGGTTTATGTCAAGGAAGGTACTTGCAAATTTCTAAAAATTTTAAAATTAAGGTTTCAAACCCCTATTTTTAGGAAAACCCTAAAACAAGGACCTTCCCAAAAATGATTGAAAATGATTTTGATAGTATGAATCGACTTTAGAATCACATTGGTCAAGTCAAAATCATCAAAAAGTTTGTTTTACTCTGGTGGGTCTATTTTCATTTTTCAAGAAGAAACCTGAAACCTTTGCAACCATTAATGGCAAAATGGCTAGTACTAGGTGGTGAAATCTAAGACTCGAAAGATTCAATGAAGAATCCATGGCGAAAATGCTCGAAAAGATGCTCTGCGACGGAGGGGATTTTCAAAAGTGAAAAATGCTGAAAATTGACTAAGTCTGGAGAATGCACGCCTTGCTACCAAGATGAGGCTATGCAGTCAAATGCCTTAGTCATTTTCCCAACACCCGTACACACAACATGGTGAAGGCGATTGCTAAGACGCACGCGTTTGCGTCATTGACAACAACGCTCGAACCAATCAATCTACATGGTGAACGTCAAATGTGAAGAGATGAAGGTTTTCAAAGAAAATGATGAAACTGCACCTAAAAAGCAGGGGCGCCCTTGAATTAGATGGTCCAGATGTCAGTTTTTGAGCAAGCCTGTCTTCAGGTTATCTCCCCGACATCAGCTCAGCTTTACAACGAACCTATTCACTAGCCTGCGAGACACATCAAACAACGACAACTGTTGATCGTTAGAGCATGCAAAATGGAGGATAAATCAGTGCATATGAAGACAAAACTGCCCCTGCTGGCTAGGGGCGCCCTTCATTTTGAGTCACCTAATGAGGTTTTCAACAATTGCTTTCTACAAGGCATCTGTTCAACACTCTCTCAGCTTTGCGAACAATCCGGCTACACGTTCGCAAGACCTGTCAAGCATTCATAGGCAGAGATCAAGCAGAAAACACCAAAGGTGAAGGCAAAATGAAGAACATGGAGAAATTGAATAAGTGTCAAGGAAAATGCATCTTCCTAGAAATAGGTGCCCAACTTTTTGGGCAATCAGATGCAGTCTAGAAGCTCAATAACCTCCAGGATGACCTCTATTTTGATCAATCTCAACAATGACATAGTCAGCGAAGACAACAGACAAGTCAAACACCTGACGACAGAGATCAAACTGGGGTAGTTCATGAAAGTTTGCAACATGAAAATAACTAGTCAAAAGGTCAAAGGCGCCCCTGCAGGCCAAGGGTGCCCAAGCTTTTAAGGCATCTAAATCAACTTTTAGGATTCACAAATCCAGTCATCCTTTTTGGGACTGAATTGGTTATCCATCCCATGTTTTAGCAAGATCACCGGAATCATCAGTCAGCGGTGATCTCAGATCAGAGCATTGATGGTCAAATTGGAGGAATTGAAGAACACTCAAGAAATTGGCTAAGTCTGGTAAAAATGCACCTTCTTGGGAAAAGGCGCCCAAGAATCAGAGGCACTAGACTCAGGTTTTGAGCTTTGTAGCTCCCAAGCACACTTCATTAGAGTTATTTCATATCAGCAATGGATCTATTAGCAACACCTCAGGATCGACCGAGCAACCAAAATCAGAGATCGAAAGGAGGTACTTTGTCACAAAAAGAAGAATAAAAAATGTTCAACTCCTCAAAAAGAGACGCCTAAAGTCAAACTGGACTAGTTGACTGAAATTAGGATATTTTGAATGCTTTTCATGTCTAAAACGTCCCCAAATTGGTGGAAATCAGTGCTTTGAACTCCAGATCAGGCAGATGAACTCCTCAATCATGTGTTGGCTCCCAAACTTGACTGCTTCAACATCAAACACTATGTATCAAGTCTAGGCTTCATTATTCATTGTTTTTCTTTGCAGGTTGAAGCTCAAGAACAAGTATTTTTCCTCTCCAATGTATTTTTGAAGATCTGACAGAGGGCCTTTCATTGTTCTTCATATTTTTGAAGATCGGTTGCATAAAGGGACAATTTATCATAGGTTGCATCTTCAGGCATAATTTTCTTGAAGATCCAAAGAAGCTGTTGATAACTTCCAAACTTCTTGTCTTTTTCCTCTATTCTTGTCTTAGATCTTCTCGCATGTCGAAATAAATGGAGGCTATTCATAGATCTTATCTTCTGGGTATGATCAACATAGCTTTTTCAACAAAACCCATGTGTTATATTTTTCTAGAAACAGTAACCTTGCTGCCCCTATTTTTAGGGTTTTCCGAAAAAAGTCACAATTTTGAAAATCAAACAAACTGGGTTTGTTTAGCATTGAAACACCTACAATACCCAGGTGTCAGATTTTTTCAGAAAAAATACTTTTCGGTGGGGGGCTATTTTTAGGGGTTTTCAGAAAAGTTGTTTGAACCATAGCTCCGAGACTCAGAAATCCTCTCGATCGCCATGTAGTCTCAAGCGCTGAGTACCGGTCAAGGCTTAGCGTTGCTGGACGTTGCTGCGCGCTGGCTCAGTTCGGACGCTTTAAGCCGTGATGCGCCACGCAAGTAGTCCCGCATCAGGACGAATGCAAAGAAGGTTAAAAGGCCAAAAACACATTAAAAGATAACATTTTTTTATTCTGTTTTTTGACTTATATCTTCTATTTCGCCCTAAAAGGGCACTCATTTCATTCATTTGGCAAAATAGGAGGAGAAGAGAGAGTTGTGAAAAAAAATAGGAGGAGAAGAGAGAGCAACCAGCAACTTGTTGAAGACAAATCCAAGGGCATATATCATTTAGGGAGCTTCATACCAGCAAGGAGGTGGATTGAAAGCTCATTACCAGTGATTTGGAGGAGTTTCTATTGCATTCCAAGCTAAATCTAAGAGGTAAGTTCGATTTTAATTGATTTTTTTGTGTTTTTTTAACAAATATTTCATTGTAATTTGTAAAATCACTATTCTTTTGAATTTGCGTTTTTTTTTTACAAACCCTACTTGCAACTTAAATAATTTTAGAAACCCTATTTTGTGCAGCCACATTCATTTGCAAATCATACCATATTATTATTTTCACAATGTCTCATACCCCAGTCAGAAAAGACCCTGCTTGGAAACATGCTGAAATCTTTCCCGGAATGAAAAAAGGAGATGCCAAATGTTTCTACTGCAAAACAATATATCATGGAGGCATAAATCGATTAAAATATCATCTTGCCCGCATACCCGCCCATGATGCAGTGGGTTGCCCTGTAGCACCTATTGAGGTTGTTCGTGAAGTGCAGGTGCAATTAGAAACTTTTGAAAGGCAAAAAGAAATGAAAAAGAAACAGAAACAGGAGTTGCTGAGTGTTGGAGTTGGACAGGGACTTGGTGCTGTTGGAGATGCTTCTTCCATGCCTCCATACCGTCCTAGTGCTAGTGCTTGTGGTAGTGCTTCTGTTTCTGCATCAGTAATTCCTATGCGTACTCCTAGTGCTGGTGGCGCTGCTACTGCTAGTGGTAGTGGTAGTGTTAGCATTGGCCATAGAGTTCAAACGAAAATTCATTTTGAAAATACGTACCCCGGTTCCTAACCGCCGCTGAGAGCATGGGTTGAACACACCATACGATGCAGCAAAAGCGTACCGCGTACTTTTTGGTACTACTGCACCATTCCCTCCCATGTAGCCAGGTAATTTTTTTTCGTTTAATTGTTTTAAAATTTATATTTAAATTTTAGAATCTAGATGTATCTCATTATCTCATTATCGAATTCAAATTTTACAATACTTATGTAACTTATCAATTTATTTATGACATGTCATAGGTCACCTTTCTGGCAAAACATGGTTGATGCGATAACCATATGTGGGGTGGGGTTCAAAGCCCCTAGTGAAGATGAATTAAAGGGCCCACTTTTGACTAAAAAGGTGGCAGATGTGAAAGCATAATTAGAGGAGCAGCGCAAGCAGTGGAGCATGATTGGTTGCACCATCATGACTGATGGTTGGACTGATAGGAGAAATAGGACGTTGTTTAATTTCCTAGTTTCCTCCGGAGGTAATTGTACTTCCTTCAATGCATTGGAATTTGAATTTTATTTAGTGAATCACATAATTTAATATGGCTGATTTATGTTTTTTAATTTATTGAATAATTGGTTTTGCTTATTTTTTCAGGTGACACCGTCTTCATTAAGTCCATTGATGCTTCTGCCCAAATAAAAAATGCCACATATCTGTGTGAGGCTATAGAGGAGGTGATAGCTGATGTGGGGGAAGAAAATGTAGTGCAAGTGGTGACAGACAATGCAGCAAATTATGTTGCTGTTGGTAGGTTATTGATGGAGAGGCACCCTACTATATTTTGGACTCCATGTGCCGCCCATTGCATTGACCTCATGTTGGAGGATCTTGGGAAGCTCCCATGGATCAAAACATGTGTGGAAGCAGCAAAAAACGTTTGCAAATTTGTATACAACCACACATGGGTGCTTAACCTTATGAGGCAATACACAAGGTTGAGGGAGTTGTCTCGTCCTGGCATCACCAGGTTTGCAACAAATTTTATCACGATGCAATCCTTGATTCGGTCAAGGGCAGCTTTGAGGCGCATGTTTACTAGTGAGGAGTGGTCTTCCTCATCCTTTTCTACAAGCACTGCAGGGATTGCTGTGGCTGATTGCATTTTTGATGAGCAAGGGTTTTGGACACCAATGGACGAGATTGTGAAAGTAAAATTTAATTCTTTATTATGTCGAAATTTTAATCATATCTACTTTTATTTGTTTATTTTCATTCACACTACTGCAGTGCTTGCATCTTTGCAGTTTATTCAGCCCTTGCCAGTTCTCCTACGAGTTGCAGATGGAGAGAAGCCCGCAATGGGCTACATATATGAGGGCATGGATAGGGCCAAAGAGGCCATTAGATTAGTCTATGGTGGAGTTGAGGAGAAGTATCGTTCCATTTGGGATATCATTGATAGGAGATGGCAAAACCAACTTCATAGGCCCATCCATGCAGCCGCATGTTTCCCGAATCCGGCCTTCCAATTCCACCGTGATCTCCATGCAGATAGAGAAATTCTTAGTGGGCTCTACACGACATTGGAGCGGATGTTGCCTGCTGTTACTGCACAGGTGGTGCAGGAGATAGATGCCTTCACTAAGGCACACAGAGACTTCTTTGCACGTCAAATGTGCAAAGATAATAGGACAACATTACTACCAGGTAAAAATATATTTAAGGGCATAATTTTCATCTCTTTATATTATAATTTATTATTAAATGTTGAACTTGAACTTGAAACTTGAAATGAGATTGATTTCGTTTCTTTTTCTCATCTCAGATAGCTGGTGGAATATGTTTGGTTCTGATACACCGATCCTGCAAAATATTGCTATTCGTATATTGAGCTAGCCATGCAGTTCATCTGGTTGTGAGCGCAA
>VDFB02129459.1:0-49132 GCA_007258455.2 Sequoia sempervirens | reverse complement strand
TGCTCTCCATCAAAATAAAACTACAAGAAGGTAAAAATCAAAATGATTAGAAAAATCTTCACTTTTTACTCTTATATACTTTCAAATTAGGTCATTTACATATTAAGGTTAAAATTACTTTATCATTCAACTCAACATATTGGGGGCTAGAGAACTATGTTTTCCACACCATTTGTTGTGTTGGATTTGTAATTCCACTCCTATCCTCATCAAACATCTATCATTATGTGGTATGGTACTTGGAAATACCCTATGATACAAATTATGCAATTTGATTAAGTTAGATTGCTACCTTGATTCCACCTCCATAAAGCAAGTGGAATCAAGGGGGGGCACACATCTACCCTTGAATTTTATTTCATGAAGAAAGTTAGATAATAGGATTTTTGAACAACTAAGAAATTGGTTTTGCAGGATGTGGTTCCTAACATTGTGGTTTTGCAGATAGCTACAATGGGGGCTTCATTCTCCCATGTTTGTGAATAGATCCATATGAGTATCCTTTTATGAGATGAAATTTACTATTTGAATTCCTTTAGCTTGCATATGTATGTAGTGTCATATGGGTGCTAAAGTGGGAGCTAAATATAGTGTAGAAAATTTTACTTCCTTCTTGGAGATGGTACAATTTCACACTTAGTTTGGACCTATTTTAGTACCTTTGCATTCATGACCCTTTAAATCATCATTAATAGGCCCCTAAGACCCTTTATTTTGGATCTCAAGGCTTATTTAAGTTGAAATCCCAATAAAATCAACAAATGCATTCAATTTTCTAACACCTTGACATTTTCTCACCCCAAAAAGCTAGGGTGGGACTCATATGCCACCTTGGACATATCAGTCCCTCAAGGTGGGACCTATATGCCACCTTGGGTGTATGAGTCCCAGGTGGCCCCTTTTTAGGGTTTAAGTAGGAAATTAAGGTTTCTAATTCAAATTTGTGGCTAATGTTGATATTTGGGATCTAATAAATGGTAAATTAGATGAGATGCCTATAAAACTAAGGTTTCAAATCACTATTTCACCTAGAAATTCAAGAGCTAAGAAATCCTAGAACTTTCAAGCAAGAGCCTTCAATAGAGATTTTCAAGCATTCAATAACAAAGTGAAAATAAAGTTGAAGTCTTGGAGCAATACTATAGTGTTTTTTTAGGTCTTCAAACTCACTTTCATTCAAGATCTAACATTGCCAAGGATTGATGATGGTTTCCTACGGAGAATCATGATAGATTCTAGGTTGGGGATATGCAACTAGCCATTGACCCAAGCCTAATGACTTGTTTCCTAAGTGATTCCATTTTCCATTATCATTCTACTTTCTACCTAAAGGAAGGTACATGCATTATTATGGCTTATTAGGGGGATTAGACATCTCCTAAAGTGAGTCATCCTCTTTATATTTCATTCATGCATCCTATTCTAGCACATTAGTTGCACTTAAGATTAGGATTCTTACACACATTCAATTTCAAGATCTATTCTTTCTATCAAGGTTTAATTATCGAACTAGGGGTTTGACCGAGGAAAACCCCCATAAGAAAATCAACACAATACTTTGTTTTGCAATTTTTAGTAGGTTTGGATCCAGAAGCAAGATTTAGAAAACAAAGGAAGTGCAAAGATAGGAGAATAGTTCAAATCTTGACATCTCAAAAAATTAGAACATGACTAAATCGCCACTTGTGGGATATGAGTTATGGTATAACACTTTTTCCAGATTTATGTGGATTTAGACTTGTCACTATGAAATTCTAGTTTCTACCCAGAAACCCTAAACTAGGACAAGATCACCCAGACTAGCATATGAGTCCCAGTCTGTATCAAAAGTCAATATTTCAAGATTGCAAACCTTATTCCGAGCATCTTTAGCTTCCTAGGTGAACCATTGTTCATTCTTAGTTCATTCTTCTAATTTTTAGTTTTACTTCCTAGGCTACATAGTTACAAGTGCATATCATTTGCATCTCTTTCTTTCTAAGCCTTTGCTTAGTGGTGAACCCCCTTTAGTCTTTAAACACACCCTAGGAAACCATCCTGACTCTATCCCATTCCTCAATCAAGTACATTGGTTGAGGGATCTTGGTTTCCTTGAATAAACTAGTGGAAATAGGGTTCCCTAAGTTGTCCATCTCCTAAAAGGTGGGCACACCCCTATTTTTTTTGTTTCAAATATACATTCTCATCCAGATATGGCTACTCAGGATGAGTACTTGACATAAATTTGTAGGTTTATTTGTAGTCCCACATCTCAAATTTGAAGACACCATTGATTGCATAAATATTCTCTTTCATGAATATGATTCTTCTTCATTTTTTATGAGGTAACACTCTAACCCTCTTGTTCATTCTCTACATGATCATTCTTCACATTTTGACTTGAGTGTAGATACTCTTGAGCAACATTTGGAGGAGGCTTATTTATCTTCAAAGGGGATATATTTGTCTCTATATTGTGTTCTAAAATAATATCTACTAGATTCTAGATTATCCTCTCCATCATTGTGGCCTATATTGTTTGTTTGGAGTATAACAACTTTCAGAATTGACATGGGGACATTTGAGCATAATTCAGAGACATTACACTTCATTCTTCTTCATTTTCATTTTAGAAATGGGAAGAAATATTGCATACCACCTTGGTTTTATTTCATCCTATGGGGATGAATGTGGGTAAGTGCACAAATTTGTGACACAAAATGGCTCTTAAGATGTCAATTTTTTTCTAAAATAAACAAAGTTTGATGTTCGACAAGAAAATGAAGATAGTTACACTCAAATTTTGAAGATGAAACAAGAAAAAGAGTTGTAGTACTCTGAATCTACTTTCTAAACTACTATTTTTAAAAAAATATTGAAGATTAAGGGTTTGAAAAATGGGAAGCACACAAAGTGGTCCTATTTTTATCAAAACAATAGCATAGTGTTTGTTGTGCTCCCCCTAAAATGTTAACTTTTTTTTAGAATTTCAAAAATCTCTTTGAGTTGAGAAATTAGCTAATGTCATGTAGTTTATGCAATATTTTTCAGTTAATTTTTTAATGAATTTATATTTTATTTACTTTTGAAGTGGACACATCCTAAAAAGCCAAAGTTTGAGCGTGCCCCCCCCCCCTAATTTTTTTGAAAACTAATCAAAAATCAAATTTATTTATTTTCAATATGTGTAGAATGGAGTCTAGTTTCTAAAAATTTAATTTGTTTCAAAATTTGATGAATGAGTAAAAAAAACTATACCAAAACTAGCACATGTTGGTTTTTGAAAAAAAAATAGAGACACTAATAAAAGAAGTTAAATTAAATAAAAATAAAAATGGTTAGATAGCTAAGAGAGAGTTTAACTTCATAATGGTATTTTTATAAATTTGCATTGAAACACATGCAAACCTGATGGAGAGCATAGCCAAAACTATGTGAAATTTTGTTATCATTTCAAAAAATCATGGCTTTGGCATGAAATGGTCATTCAACCCAAAGGGATGGTATTTCCTAATGCAATCCATTTGGTGAGAACCAAATTTGGTGCTAGCCAAATGATTTTTTTAATTTGGTGAACGCCAAATGTGAATGATGAGTTTTTTAAAAGCATTTTCTTTCTCTCTTTTTTTCTGTCTTTATCTTTCTCTTTCCCTCCATCCATACCTTCATTTGTTCCATTCTATTCCATTTATTTATGCCATTCTTCATATTTCCATTCTTCCATCTCTTTCCTTCCATCCTTCATTCCATATCCATCCTCCATTATCCATTCCATTCCATCCCTCTATCCTCCTCTTTCCTCATTCCATCTATTCTCACTATCTCTATCCATCCACTATTTGAATCTCTCTCTCTCTCTCTCTCTCTCTCTCTCTCTCTCTCTCTCTCTCTCTCTCTCTCTCTCCATCCCTCCCCTCCATATCTCCTCTCCCTCTCCCTCTCCTTTTATCTCTATCTCTCTCTCCACCTCTCTCTCCATACCTATCCCTCCCTCCCTCTCTCTCTCTCCCTCTCCCCTCTTTTTTTGTCACTCTCTCCTTTCCTCTCTATTTCTCTCTATCTTTCCATTCTCTCTTTCCTTTCCTCTCTAATTCTCTCTATCTCACCTCTCTCTCTCCCTCCCTCCTTCCCTCTCTGATTTTATCTCACTCCTTCCCTCTCTACTCTCTCTTTATCTCACATCTCTCTCCCTACCTATCCCTCCCCCTCTCTCTCCCTCACCCCTCTATTCTTGTCACTCTTTCCTTCCCTCTCTATTTCTCTTTATATTTCCATTCTCTCTCTCCTTCCCTCTCTAATTATCTCTATCTCACCTCTCTCACTCTCCCTCCCTCCTTCCCTCTCTAATTTTCTTTATATCCTCTTTCTCTACTTTCCTCTATAATCTCTCTATCTCACCTCTCTCTCATTAACTATACCCCCTCCTCTCTCTCCTTCTCTCTCTACTACTATCTATCTATCTCACCTCACTCTCCCTCTCTCTCTAATTTTGTCTATCTGACCTCTCTATGTCCCTACATCTCTCTCTCTCTCTCTCTCTCTCTCTCTCTCTCTCTCTCTCTCTCTCTCTCTCTCTCTCTCTCTCTCTCTCTCTCTCTCTCTCTCTCTCTCTCTCTCTCTCTCTCCCCCCTTACCATCTCACTACCTACCTCTCTCTCTCTCTCCCCTTCCCATCTCACTACCTACCTCTCTCTCTACTCCTATCTATCTCACCTATCCCTATTTACATCTCTCTCCATCCCTTCTCTCTCCCACCCTCACTCCTCTCAATCTATCTCTCTCTCACCTCTCTCCCTCCCTCTCTACTTTTCTCTATCTCCCCCCTCACTTTCTCTACCTACCTCTCTCATTGTTTCTCTCTCTCCATCCCTACATCTCCCTCCATCTTCCATTTCCTCTCCACTCCTCTCTATCTCCCATCTCCATCTCTATACCTACCTATTCATCTATAACTCTCCACCACTTTCTCTCTAATGTAAGAAAAGGAAAATAACAACCTCACTAAAATCATATCTCAATCACTAAGGGTTTTCAATCCCACAAACTCACCTATCTTCACAAGAAGTATCCATAAAATAATGGCCCAAGATTGAGTTTTCCATATTTTTGACCCAAACTAGGCTTCAAAATGCATTCACACTCCTTAAGGATCTTAACTTAAGAAAATACACCAACCATTAAGGTCTTCCCTTTCATCCTTCACCCATTCCTTCATTGACTAATCAAACACCTAGTAGTCATGCCATTAAGGACTGTCAAACATATCTTTTAAACCACACACAAACTCTAGACTATTATGGAAATTTTGGACACCCATTTAAGGGTTTTAAAACATATCAAAATATTAACACAGGTTACTTTTAGAAATGATGTTCAAAACTGGTTTGACAACATATCTTTTAGGCCTAATAGGCTTTGCTCCAACTAAGGCTTAGTGGTTTTACAATTCCTAAGTTCATTTTCTCATAAAAAAAACTTCAAACAACCTTTAATGAGCCTTATCATGCTTAAAAATCCACCAAAATACCCTTTTAATCAATTCTTTATCAAGCCCTAAGTTATAACTACCTTGACTGCTTTATTTCCTAACTGTACATAGATTTTCCAAGTTATGGCATCAAGATATTTGCTTCAAACTTCACCTACAAACCTTTGGCTTAGGAATCCTTTAGAATACATAAAAACCATCCTACACACCCATTTTCAGAAGCTAACAATGAATTAAAATGGAGAAATGAACTTTTTAAAACTCACTGATTACCCTAAATAGGTTTTGGCAAGTTCTTGAAAAATCACAATAATTTACTCAAATCCTCAGCAATTTGCATGAAACAAAGACTGGAAGGAAGGTGATTGAAGGAAATTTCACTTACAACCAATTATAAACCATTTCCTATCTGTACAAGGCCATACAGAGTAGAAATATAGAGATTTCCTATAGAAAATGCAAATAAAACAAGGTTTCCTTTATTCAAATTCATAACTCCAATCACCCACACATTGCCAAAAATACAAAAGGCCTTTTAAAGGTATTTCACACCTATCTAAACAACTTCCAACTACTTTTCAATGAGCTAAATCCCAATGACCTTTCACCTTCCATATATTGCATTTGCAATTTTTCCAAATTTGCATCTTTATATAACAACTTTTACATTTTTTTTCAAATTTGTCGTAAAACATTGAACATTAACCCTCCTAATGACCTAAACATATGAGATGTGGTCTGAATGACCTTGTTACAATGTTGAAACCTCAAGATCTAATCAAACTTTAAAATTTGTTCCATGGAAGCATGATAGTGTAAAGATGCTCTTGCATCATTCTCCCTGCCAAAAGAATTTCAAGTCCACTTGAATTTGAAGTTGTCAACAAATCTATACTCGTTGTATGCTCTGCCACTGATTCCACTTGAAACTACTTCTAAACACCTTCATTTTCACTTTAGGCTTGAACTTTTCCATGCAAATCAACTTGCTATTTTGCTTGCCAATTGAAATTAGTTTCACTATGTTTTGATGCATCTCAGTATCTTATTTCTCCCTTTATCCTTTGGTCTTCAATTTGTTCCCTGTCCAAAATATTAGTACTATAAAGAAATGATACAATGTTTCTAGCATAATACCTCCATCCATCTTCAACTCTTTTTAAATCTCCAAGGTTAATG
This sequence comes from Sequoia sempervirens, assembly GCA_007258455.2. Classification (NCBI taxonomy): domain Eukaryota; kingdom Viridiplantae; phylum Streptophyta; class Pinopsida; order Cupressales; family Cupressaceae; genus Sequoia; species Sequoia sempervirens. The sequence goes on along the minus strand of VDFB02129459.1, from coordinate 42,486 downwards.
CATCCATAATTTACTCTTCCTCCAATCTTGACACCAACTCAATATCTCCTTCCTCTGAAATTAGGTTCTTCATCTCTTCTTCATCTACATGCTTGGGAATGAATTCTTCCTTTCCATCTTGAAACTCTTCTTCCTATTTCCTTCTTGCTGCTAACTTTGCTTGTCTTTTCCTTCTTTTGACAATTTTCTTTATGGGCCACACAAATTTCTTTCTCACTAATAAGTGTTAACTAAATTCCTTTCTATGCAACATTTCCATCTCCATCATGGTCTCCTAGAACTCTTTATCCAATCTCCTCACCTCTTGCTTTAATGCAGTTGTTTCTTTGTCCATCTTCTCTTGTATTTTTTCTCTTTTTCCTCTCTTCCTCTGTTTGCAAATGTCTTCTCAATATATCCATCTTTTAGATGGTCTCTAAGCAAGTCTCTCCTTGCTTCATAACTAAATTTTCTCAACTTTATCTTCCCTCTCTTGGTAGCAACCAGGTTATCTTCTCAACTTGCAAACAACCACAACACAAACACAAAACCACAAACTTTCTCTAGCCTAGATATTTTGTTGAGCTTTGATACCAAACTGATGTAAGTAAAGGAAGATAACAACCTCATTGAAATCAAATCTCAATCACTAAGGGTTTTCAATACCACAAACGCACCTATCTTAACCAGAAATCTCCATAAAACAATGGCCCAAGACTAAGTTTTCCATATTTTTGACCCAAACTAGGCTTCACAATTCCTTCACACTCCTTAAGGATCTTAACTTAAGAAAATATACCAACCATTAAGGTCTACCCTTTCATCTTTCACCCATTCCTTCATTGACTAATCAAACTCTTAATAGCCATGTCATTAAGAACTACCAAACATATCTTTTAAACCACACACAAACTCTAGATCATGATGGAAATTTTGGATGCCCATTTAAGGGTTTTAAAACATATCAAAATATTAACACAAGTTACTTTGAGAAAATGTTCAAAACTGGTCTGACAACGTATCTTTTAGGCCTAATAGGCTTTGATCCAACTAGGGATTATGGGTTTTAATATTCCCAAATTCATTTTTTGATAAAAAATTACTCAAACATCCTTTAATGCACATGCCCATGCTTAAATATCCACTAAAATACCCTTTGAATCAATTCTTTATCAAGCCCTAAGTTATAACTACCTTGACTGCTTTGTTTCCTGAATGTACATAGATTTTCAAAGTTAGGGCATCAAGATATTTGCTTGAAACTTCACCTATAGACCTTTGGCTTAGTAATCGTTTAGAATAAACACACCCATTTTGAGAAGCTAATAATGAATTAAAATGGAGAAATGCACTTTTAAAAACTCGCTGATTACCCTAAACAGGTTTTGGCAAGTTCTTGAAAAAACACAATAATTTACTCAAATCCTCACCAATTTTCATGAAATAAAGACTGAAAGGAAGGTGATTGAAGTAAATTTCACTTATAACCAATTAGAAACTATTTCCTACCTGTACAGGGCCATAAACAACATAAATAAATAGACTTCCTATAGAAAATGCAAATAAAACAGGGTTTCCTTTATTCAAATTCATAACTCCAATCACCCACACATTCCCAAACATACAAAAGGAATTTTAAAGGAATTTCACACCTGTCTTAAAAACTTCCAACTAACTTTCAATGACCTAAATCCCAATGACTTTTCACCTTCCATATGTCGCATTTACAATTTTTCTAATTTTGCATCTTAATATGACAAATTTAACATTTTTTTCAAATTTGTCACAAAACATTGAACATTGACCCTCCTAATGTCCTAAACATATGAGATTGTGTCTAAATGACCTTGTTACAATGTTGAAACCTCAAAGATCTAATCAAACTTTAAAATTTGTTCCATGGAAGCATGATATTGTAAAGATGCTCCTGCATCATTCTCTACCTATATCTCCCCTCTCTCTCTCTATTTGTGTGTGTGTTTCTCTATATCTCTGCTCTTTATCCCTACCTCCCTACCCATCCCTCGCTCTCTCCTTCCCTCTCTACTTATCTCTATCTACTCTCTCTGTCCCACTTCCACCCACTTTCACTCTCTACTTCCCTTTATCTTACCCCCCCCTCTCTCTCTCTCTCTCTCTCTCTCTCTCTCTCTCTCTCTCTCTCTCTCTCCTCTCTCTCTCTCTCTCTCTCTCTCTCTCTCTCTCCTCTCTCCTCCTCTCTACTTTTTTTTTTCTATCTTTCCTCTTTTTTCCCTCTCTCTTCCCCTCTCTCCCACCCTCCTCTCTCTCTCTCTCTCTCTCTCTCTCTCTCTCTCTCTCTCTCTCTCTCTCTCTCTCTCTCTCTCTCTCTCTCTCTCTCTCTCTCTCTCTCCTTTTTCTATCTCTCATCACCCTCTCTATAATTCTATCAATATCACCTATCCCTCTTTACATCTCCCTCCCTCTCCTCTATCTCCTACTCTCCTCACTCCCTCCCTCTCTTCATCCCTCATGTCTTCTCTTGTTTTCCTTCCTCCTTCTCTCTCACCCCTCTGTCTACATCCCTCCCTCTCCCTCCATCTCTTCTTCCCCCCTCTCTCTCTCTCTTCCTTCCACCCACATTCTCTCTCTACTTACCTCTATCTAACCTATCCCTCTATAAATATCTCTATCTCACCTCTCTCTCTCTCTACCTACCTCTCCCTCCATAACTCACTCACTCTCTCTTTCTCATTCTCTCCTTCTCTCTCTACTTCTATCTATCTCACTTATACATATTTACCTCTATATCTCCCTCCCATCTCTTACTCTCTTCTTCCCTCCTTTATCTCTTTATCTCTCTCTTTGATGTACACCAAGATGTTATACAAAAAGGGGATGAAGGTGGAGATTAAGAGAGAGAGGGAAGAATGGAGGGAGATGTAGATATGGAGATATAGATATAGAGAGATGTAGATAAGGAAGGAGAGAGGGAGATGTAGGGATGTCAAGAGAGATAGGGAGAGGGAGAATGAAGGAGAATGAAGTAGGGAGGGAGATTGAGGTGGGATATAAGTAGTTAGAGATAGAAGTATAGAGGGATAGGTTAGATAGAGAGAAGTAAAGAGGGAAGGTGGGTGAGAGGAAGGAAGAGAGAGAAAGAGAGAGGAGGGGGGAGGGAGAGATTGGGTGGGAGAGGTGAGATAGATAGATAGATAGATAGATAGAGATAGAGAGATGTATAGAGGGAAGGAAGGAGGGAGGGAGGGAGAGAGAGATAAAGAGTAGAGAGGGAAGGAGAGAGAGAGGGAGAGAGAGAGAGAGAGTTAGATAAAGGGGTGGAGATAGTGAGAGAGGTCTAAAGCATAAGAGATAAGCATTGATTGAGATAGAGAGAGAGAGAGAGATGATACAACTTTCTAATTACTAAAACTTAACCTCCTAATTTTTTAAATTTGACATGTTGATTATTGAAATAAGTCTAAAAATTTATAAGATCTTCCAAAATCTAGAATTTTTATTATAACTCCAAGAGATCTAAAACTACTCTCAAACATCCTAAAACTATATAAATTTAATATAACTTAAAGTATAAGAAAGTAAATTTCCACATGTAAATGTCAACTTATACTTTAAGTTATATTTCATGTATATAGTTTGACTGACAAAGAAAGGAAAATACAAATACAAAGCCTTTCATTTGGTTTTTGCCAAATGGGCTTGGTATGACCAAGCCTTAGGCTAGGGCACCCCTTGTTGGTGGCATTTAATGCTCAAGGGCTACAAAATTTAATACAATTGGAAAATGTTTCATGTCAAAAGATAGGTAAAATAAAAGAAATAAAGAAAATAGGGAAAAATGATATTCAAAACAAATGAGGGAAGATCCAAAATATATAGAAGAATAAAAAAATAAAAAAAGTTACAATCTAAATAATTAAAATGTTTATTATGATGCTTTTGAAATTAAAGATTTATAATATTAAAATATTATAATGTCAATTAAGAAGTCCAATAATTTTATTAATCGAATTGCATTCATGAAATCGAATAACAGCATACTGGAATCCAAAAAATATAATTAAGTATTTAAAGCTAATATCAATCATCCCTTTGGACTAAAATAAACATGGATTAAATGAAATGATGATTAAAATTTATAATGTAGATTGAAATTAATTTAACATTTATTTTTGTTAGAACATAGATATACTAAGAGGGGGGTGAAACTTATCAAAAAAATTATATAGTTGTCTTAAATAGATAACACATGTAGAAGCAAAACCACAAAACATAACACCAAAATTTATGTGGAAACCCAATAAGGGAAAAACCACAGTGAAATTTTTTGCTTGGAGCTACTATCCAAATCCAACCTCACAAATGAAACAACTTTTACAATTGAAGTTTTATGGTCTTTAACCAAAGGAAGTTCACAACTCCCTGCTCACTTATAGAATGAGGCTGCAACCTCTGAATACAACTCTTTGAAGAATCAAATGTCAAATCACTACCACAATAATTTTATTGCCTCTAGTGCATTGCCTTTAGCACTTATACACTTGTTTATGCCTTTGGCTCACTACCTCTAGAACTCACACCTTCACTTTGGCCTTTGGCTTACTGCCTCCTCCAACACCTACTCACACAATTTGGTTGGCTCATTTCCTTTTGTACACCACTTAAAATCTTCTACTTTCAACTCACTTCCTCCAACATGTATTAAACATATTTCTGTAAATTCACACACATTGCTCTATTTTCAATGCACTATTGTCAGAAAATTACATCAATTGAACAATGAACACTTGTACACTTTGATCACACATTTGATCATACATATATACCATTTGCAAGCAACAAACTTTTTCTCCTTGTTAGCCATCCTAAAATGCATGAACATGAAATGTGCAATGGCCATAATTGAGTTGGCTTCAACACATCTGCAAGAAAGGGAAATCAAATTTGGTCTAAGCTAGGAGATAACTAGGATCAATTTCAAATATGCACACATCTCTTTATTGGTGCAAGAAACTTAGAAACCTAAGTTGGCCCAACAAACACTCAACCCTTGAAATATTAATTTCTAGAGCAGATGCAGTATTGAAAAATAAGTTAGCAACACACGGATTCTATTATGAGCATCAAATGAGTATTCAAAAATATGCTCATGCTCTTCTTTCACAACTTTATGCAACATTATGCTAGCACAAGGAAACGGATATAGAACCAGTATCTATTGCAAACCTAGACAACGCAATCTTGAGATAGAACTTTGACAACACAACGTGCGGTACACCAAAAATATTGAAACTCAAGAGGAAACAATAGATGAATTTTAGAAAAAATTCCTCCAAACTAAAAGCCCTTGACAACATCTATGGATAAATGCAGAGCATTTCTCAGAACCTTCCATGTCTGCAACAATATAGTTACCATTATTCTTACTCAAAAAACTTTTGTGATAACGTAAATTAATTAGAAACTAAAAAATACATACTTCATAGTTCATTTTGACTACTCTTTAAATCATAGGACCATATCTTAAAATGTGGAGGAATGTGGAGCATTCTCCATATCCTTTTCTGAGCACTTTCTTGATCCACTGACTGAAAGAGATTATTCTATATAAATTACAGTAACAGATAGTGAATGCAACATCCATAAAATCATCTACACATTCATGAGTAATATAAAATAACTCATGACATCCAACTTCCTACATTATTTCCTACATTATACATAATCATCTTGATTGCTACATATGCAACCAACCACAAACTGCCACCTTGCTAACAATAGAGTCCAACATCATCAACAACCTTCACATAATTTGATATCAATGAAAACACCTACAACATAAATGATAGTCGATATAAACTCCACATTGTTGACATCAATGACAACACTTGCAACATACATGCAATAATCTCCCCCTTTGGTATTGATGGAAAAACCAACGAGAGAAAAACTGATGAGATTTGTGTTGTCTCCCCCTTGTTCTATCTTTGCTCCATCTCTCCCCCTTTGACATCAAGGAAAAAGGTCCATTGTGCTTCAATTGAGCTTTCCAAAGCATACAAGCTCCCCTATATGTATAATCCTTTAGCATTCTTCTACCTGCTCCCCCTAAGAGGTAGCCTTCATTAATATAGGGATAGAAATGTGCCTTGAATTTTTCCCCCTGGATAGATGCACCAACTATGCATCTAGTTGGAAGGAGGGTGATAACCCCTAGATTCTATTTGAGATACTCAAAAGTATCCTTTGAAAGCACCTTTGTGAAAATGTCTACAATTTTTTCCTTTATAGGAACATACTCCAACCTTACTTGCTTATTAGTGACTTTCTCTCTTAAGAAGTGATATTTGATAGATATGTGGTTTGTTCTAGCATGAATCACTAGATTCTTTGAAACATTGATGGCACTTGTATTATCACATAATATTGGAATGGGCTCATCATACACCACCTTGATGTCCTTCAAAGTTTTCTTCATCCATAATGCTTGAGTACAACAAGATGTTGCAGCAATATATTCTACTTCTATTGTTGACAAGGACATTAAGTTTTACTTCTTGCTAATCCAAGAGACCAATCTATCTCCCAGAAAGAAATTTCCACCACTAGTACTTCTTCTGTCATTAAAACTACCAACCCAATCAGCATCAATATATGCATTAAAGTAGAATTCATTACCCTTTTGATACCACAATCCTTAGTCTAGGGTGCTCTTCAAATATCTGAAAATCCTCTTGATAGATTTTGAATGATTTTCTTTTGGATTGGATTGAAATCTCGCAACCAAACAAATAACTTACATTATATCAGGCCTTGAAGGAGTTAAGTACAATAGGTCTCCAATCATAGACCTATAGAAAGTATGATCAACCTTAGGTGATACATCCACCTTACTCAAGTGGTAACCAATTACCACAGGAGTACTTATTGGTTTACAATCTTCTATACTAAACTTTTTCAACATATCCTTAACATACTTTTCTAGAGAGATAAAGATGCACCCTTATCTCACTATACAATTTGAATTCCAAGAAAAAATGACAATTCACCTAACATGGACATTTCAAATCACTTTTTTATTTCTTCAGCAAACCTCTTACAAATTTCATTATTTCCTCTAAATATTATATCATCAACATATACCACAACAATTAGAATCTTTTCATCCTCTACTTTAATATAAAAATTACTATCTACAGTACCTTTTTTGAATCCTTTTTGGCATAGGTACTTATCTAACCTTGCATACGAAGCCTTGGGGGCTTGCTTGAGACCATACAGAGCCTTCTTCAATTTGTAGACCATTTGTGGATCTGCTAATAGCTAAAATCCATCATGTTATTTTATATACACTCCGTCTAATTCAACATTCAAGAAGGTGGATTTCACATCCATCTGATAAACTTTGAAGTTCATGTGCACAAAAAATACAAGAAACATTATGATGGAATCCATTCTTGCTACCGAAGAAAATATTTCTTCAAATTCAATTCCTTCCACTTGTGAATATCCTTTACAAACAAATCTTGCTTTATTTCTTACAACTTATCCATCTTCATTTAGTTTGTTCTTGACTACCCATTTCGTTCCAATTACATTATTTTTTGTAGGACTTGGAATTATTTCCCAAGTCTGATTATTTTCAATCTAATTTAGCTCTTTTTCCATAGCTTTAATCCATCCTTCATCTTTCCTGGCATCAACAAAAAAATTTGGCTCTATTATTGACAGTAGAGAAAATTTAACCTATTCATTTACTTTAGAAAATCTTCTTCTTGTCAAGACTCCTTCATTCTTATCTCCAATTATTTGATCTTATGAATGATTTATTTGAACATACTTGGAAGGATTCTTGGGGAATTTCTCTTGATCTTCCTCTTTTTCAACAACTTCTTCCTTTGTGTAGGTAGATTCATCAGCCAAGTAATCTTCTTGCTCATGTGTCCTTGATGAAATTTTGCATCCACTCTAGCATTTTCACTTTCAATCACCTTCTTCAATATTTTATTATAAAACTTGTAGTTGTTGCTTCTAGTTGAATATCCTAGAAAGATTCCTTCATCTAATTCTACCACGACTCTTCTAGGCTTAGCTTTCCTACTTAGAAAATTATGCTTGAGACTTTCAACAAAGAGAACATCTTCAATTTTAGATTTTCTATCAATACTCATGGTGCCTTTACCACAGATCTTTGTTGATGAATTATCTCCAAACTTTATTGAACCACCATTTCACTTGGCCAACTTGATGAACTTGCTTTTTTCACCAGTCATGTGACTTGAACACTCACTGTCAATTATCTAGAGATTTGATTGTCTTTGATGATGAATTTTTTTTTGCACAACCATTAAATTTTCTTTGCTTGCTTTCTTGACTTACTCAACATCAACTGTCTTTTGAATTTCTATTTTTTGTAAAATCACATTTGTAGAATTCTTCTATATACCCAACATTGTTGCAGATCTAACATAGCACATTAACATCTACCAAAGAAGCAAGAGAAAATTTTCTAAAAAAATTTATTTCATTCTTTTTAGATTTGCACTCTACAAATTTTTGTCATGTAACATAAGAAAAAGGGAACCCTAAGTTTAGTGTCTAAACCTAGGATTTCATTTTGCTCCTTCTTCAAGGGTACATTAGGATGTAAATCAACAAGGTGTTTTGATTGACCTTCAACCATGAAATTGATTCAATCAAACCTAGATTTGATCCTTTTGAGACTTAGAAATGGATTGAAATTAATTTTCTATGATTGACCTAATTAGACTATGTGCCCTAATATGTAAAATGCAAGATCTCAATAATACATAGACTAAAACAACAACTTGCAAGAAGATATGGGGAGTGCAGAGGATTGTGCACCTGATCATAAAAATTGGTTTCAACCATTTTAGGAGGACATAGGTTCCCTAGGGCATATGAGTCCTTGTAAGGGTATCTTGCTCAACTTTTTCCATCCTCTAGCATCAGATTTGAGACTCTCAATTTTGCTTGTAGAGTTGTCAAAACATTGTTAGATAATCCTATAGGTGATTTTTCATGAGTTGAAAAGATCTAGGGCTTCAAATGCAACAATGAGTAATTTTTCTTCAATATTTATTCAATCCTCTTCAAACTTAATATCTACACATTCACAAAGAGAAGAGATGTTGTGTCATTCAAGGGCTTGCCTCAATCAAACCCCATGTAAGTGTTTCCACTTCCACAATAACAATGCTAGTGATAAAATGATAATGGATAGGAGAGGAATGATGAAATCATAAAGCATTGCAACTCACCACCCTTTAATGGCTTCCTTGAAGGACTGAATTCATGCAAATCACCCCAAGGTCTTGGATCTTGCTTGATTGCTTGAATGCTTTGGAGACTTACAAAAGGGGTTAGCCTTCACAAAACAATGATAATATGACAACATGAATTCACATAAACTTTGACGTTATGCTTGGATCTTGAATTGATGCAATAATGCTATGAAATTCTACTCTTGACTTGCTCTTAACAATAATTATTGCTCATAAATTTTCCTTCTTTCCTCTTCCTTCTAGTTTCAACTAGTGAAAATACTAGGTATTTTATAGGAATTTATCTAAATTCCTAAAAATTAAATCTCGATAGCTAACATTTTAAATTTATTTGAATGTTAAATTGGCTGCTCCGACATATCAAAAATTGGTCCTTGAAAAAATAGGAGGCCCATAGGGTGAATGGGTCTTGGCCCTATTCTAGAGGACATTAAGTGTTAGAGGAAAAATAATAGTTGGATACATTTATTCAATTCTTGCACTTTCTTGAAAAGTGGTACAAATGGGTTATAGAATGCATAATTTAGGAAATTAAGGACTCAATTCGACTCAATAATTTAGAGGGGGAAAACCATAGTGTAAAATTGTCAAGGGTGACAATTTACAACACTACATGACCATACTTATTACTTGTAAAAATGGGTTATAGAATGCATAATTTCGGAAATTAAGGACTCAAATTAGGCTCAATAATTTAGAGGGGACAAACCATAGCGTAAAATTGTCAAGGGTGACAATTTACAACTCTACATGTCCACACTTATTACAAATGAAGTAGTAACCAAAAAATGCATAATTGAACATGTTGGTGTGAATAAATGTCTTGTACCTAGTTATTTCACTTACTAGGGACTTAGGGGACATATTCACATGTTAAGTTTACTTAGGTTGTAAGATTATTTCTAGAATGTTTTAGTTGTCACAACTAACACATGTGACCTAGGTAGTTGTGATAAGTTGTCTCATGTCATATGATTAAGACACTTGTCATAATCCTATAACATCTTGTATCTCACCTTGGTTGTATAACCAAGGGGGATCTACTACATATACATTGATTATTTTTGTATTCATGATAGGAATACAATTTATTCTTGTCATATTGATCTTCTAAGTATTTTGTGCTTTCCATAGGCCTTTAGATCTTTGGTGGCTATCTTCATAGAAAAATCCTACATGGTATCAAAGCAAGTTGAGTTCCTTTGGTTAGTCTTTTGGGAGATCTTGAATGCAATCTTGTATTTTCTTGAAGCATTGAGTATGCTCTTCTCTTGCATCTTTAGATGGTTTGGAGAATCAGAAAGGTGTGATAGAAATACTAGATTCTAGAGGGTTCCTTTTTTGGATTTATATTGTAGGTGCATTTTGGGAGCTTTTCGCATTAAATTTGAGCTCACCAGTACATCTGGAGCATCTGAGAAAGTTAATTTTTCCTTTTGTTTCATCCCAATTGGACATTGGAGGCCAAATCTACAAGGGTTTCAAGATTGAAGGTGGTTGCCAAATCCAGGAGGTAGCTACCACTTAGGAGCATTTTTCAGCCAAAAAGAATTCTTCTGTCATGTCCAAAAGTTCCAAAAACCCCTAAATTGACTGCCAATTCATCGAATTTGGACAAATTTGTCCACTAAAGAAAAAAAATTGATGGCCAAGCCATACGACCTAGCAATTATGACATTGGTACAATTTAAATATATATATATATATAGTTTATTTGTTTATAAAGTTTTTTAAACAAAAAAAATTAAAAAATATTGAGCACAGTTTGTAGACTATATTGTATAGTTTGCAGAGTTGTACCCACAGGGTACAGTACCCACGTGGCAAGCAACCCCACCACCGCAACCGACGATGAAAAAATTTAAGTAAATTGACAATAAGAAAAGTAATGAGGAAATTTAAATATCTGGTGAAAAAATATTTCAGGAATAAGAATATTTTGCTATTGTGATTTGAAGTGCCAACCGTGACTAGAATATTTAGTCAGTTTTATTGGGTGAAAATTATGTAATCCCTTTTAAAAATTTACAAAACCTTGATTTCAACAACTATGTGAAATAGAATCTCTCCTCTCAAAAAGGGGAGGCACCCTTCTTACTACTTATTGAAACTAAGGAAAACTAATTAAATATTTATAATAACAATATGGGGGTGTGTCACATTCAAGATTCTCTCTTTTTTTAGAGAATATGTTTTACAATGTTTCACAATTTTAGGTTCTTGATATAATACAACTTCAAACTAAAATTAAGCAATAATTCCAATATTCCTATCTTGACAAAGCAAAGCTTAGGATACCAACATGATAATGATAAATAACAAATAAGGAAATGTCACAGAGGCATAAAGTCATTTTGTAGCTTCTGATAAAGAATCCTTCAATATAGTAGCTAGAATTGTATGAGAAGCACAAATTATTCTATATACTTCACAATAATCCCACGAATGACATGAAAAAATATAAGCCCAAAGTCTTATAGAGAATTCACCAATAGTATTCAACAATATCACAAATTCAAGTAATAAGTGTAACTCAAAGTTTACACATATTTACTCAAATCCCTTTCAATCTCAATTACTTAATATTGTCAATTCAATCAAACCATACTTGATAATTGTTCCCAACAAAAAGTTTGGTATGCAACTTCACTTCTTTATTGATCAAAATTAGATTCAAAAAATTGAACTCAAAGTTTCAATATTCATTTCACAAGTGGGCAGCACTTCATTGCAAAAGATAAAAGGTAACCATTACAATATAATCCTCTCTTTTTTATAGATGGGAGAGGAGAGAAAATCTAGGAAAATCAAGAGAGAAAATATAGGAAAATCAAGAGAACATATTCAAAAATGTTGTCCACAATTATAGGAGAACATATTTGTTTACATGTATTTACATTTTTCAAAATGACATGTAAAATGTCGAAGTCTATTTACAAAATACATAGAAGAAAGCATATAAACTATCTAACTGTAGAGGTACAAGAATTCTTTATGGTTCCTTGCTCTTGGCTCAAAAGTCTTCATGTATCTTCTTTATCTCTTGCATGAATACCTCATCTAGACCAACTATATAGTTAATAATGGTATGAATCCTTGTGATTGACCTTCTTGCAAATGAGAAAATTTTCTTGCATCTATCTAGATGCATCTTGATATTTTAAGAGAAAGTCGTACATCACATATGGTGTGCATTGAAGTCTTTGAAAATCCATCATCTTCCACCTACTTCATGATAGCTTCTTTGAAGATTTGAGAAATCTCGCTAACCAGGAGGAAAGTATGATCATCATCAAGGAGTTTACCCCATAACTCCTCAATTCCATTCACCATGACAACATGATGTCCTTTGACATATTCTTGTAATTTTTGTATGTCGTCGATGAGAGATTTGATTACTTGTATGTAGTTCTTAAGAGACTCTCTTATTTCCACATACTTCTCTTTGTCAGGAATTACCCCAACTTCCACTAATTTTCTCAATTTTATCTCTTTCATTTGTGCCAAAAATGAGAGACATTGTTCCATTTCTTTCTACTCTTTGGAAAGTATGTTTTCTTCTTTTTCAAGCTCTAATTTAATCTTGGCTATTTGAGCAGTCTTTTCATTTGCGATGCTCTGAGCTACGAACCCTGTTCTATTATCTCATCAATGAAATCATAAAATACCTTACCCTTGGAGACAAACTTCTCCACTTTTTGCACTGTTGGTTCCTCAAAATTCACCATGGCCATAGGTTTCACATTCTCTAAGGATCCCATAGTCTTCCTCAAAACTAATGTATATTGCTCAACTTTATCCTTGTACATATCTCTAGCCTACTCCATTTTATCAAGTCTACTTGATAATATTCAAGATTACTTGTGCATCTTCTTTTGCACTTACATTTGTTACCTTACCAAGATTAACTCTTGTTAGATTGTAATCTTCTAGGTTCACATCACCTTGTTCATGTGGAGGTAAACCAATATCTACATATTTGTGACATGATTTGTCTATATGACATATTGAATGAATTTTATCCTTTTTCTTCCCCTTGGATTTTGGAGGAACTATCTCTTCAAGATCAAGCTCATCTAGGAAAATCATTTTTCTCTTGTGCTTTGATACTTGTGAGATTAGCCAAGGGGTGATAGATGAAGTATATCCTTCTTGACTTACTGTCAACTCCTATGTAGCAGGAACTTCTATAGGAATGGATGATATTGTAACAATTGGAGTAGTATCAGTCATGATAGCTCCAGTAGACTACAAACCAAGTGGATCCTACAATGATTCATTCATGAACCTATCAAACTCTACCTAAGAAGAGATATCAAATTATGGAGATGATAAACTCAGAATGGATGAGGGAGAACTTGAGGAAACATCAATAGTTTGTAACTTGGAAAATACAAAAGGAGTGATAAGAACCGGTGATACTAAAGGGGGAATAGAAACATTCATTGCATGTAAAGTTTTTGTAGGAGGAGGTGAGGTAGGAAGAGGAGGTGGAGGAGTAGTAGGATTTGAAGGAGTATGAGGGATATTGGTAGTAACAAGCAATAATGTTTGGGAAATATTTTCAACAACATTCTCGTGGGGAGATAGTGCTTGTTCATCATCATGCCTTTATTCCTCCTCATTAGCTTCTTCTTCACCTTCATCTTTTGGAAATTCTTCCTCTTCCACATATTATTTTGATTCTTCACTTCCATTCCCTTCTTCTTCAAATGATTGTTCCTCAGAAGCAATCTCCTTTCCTTTTGCAGATGGTTGTTCTAATTCAGTAGCTTCCTCTTCTTCAACTATTTGTGTAGCACTTTTACCAAAAGTAAACTTGATCTTAGGACCTCTTTCAGAAGAAGAGGGAGTAGTTGCATGCTCGTGTTTAGTGTGGGGCTCTTTTCATTAGCTAGTTTCTTCTCCTGGTGTTTCTCCTTCTGATTATTTCCTAAAAGATTTCATTTGAAATCCATGCCTTTGCAACCATTCAGATGTGTTATGCAAAATAGGAGCAAGTCTTTCTCTAATAGAAACACTTTCTTTCCTAAGCCATTATACAAGAGGTAAAGGCTTCCTAGAAATTTCATCCTCTTCATAAGCAGAATTTGTGATGTCACCAAGATCTTTGAAATCCTCTAGAATATCAGCTACACCAATATCTTTGATCTGCTCCACTATCAACCTGCAAAAATCCATTCTCCAGATGTCTTCATCTCTACAGTCTGCCCATATATCCTTAAATCGGTATACATGGCAATGATCTTTATTTAGTTTCCTATTCACATTCCTATAGTCAAGTAAAATCTATATTTATATGTCCTTATGGTCATAATTTTCATTTTATTTGCTACTGAATTTTCTTTTTGAACATTATGAATAGTATTTCTCCCAATAGTAAGTGGAAACTTGAAAACTAGCTTATGATTTTTTTGACGTTCTTTGTGAACTGAGATAAGTTGTTTGCACAACTCCATTAGTACCCACTTGCTTGAAGGATATATGGGCAACATATATGGACACCCAGTATAGCAACCTAATCTCAAATATGTGAAAGTAGGAAATTGTAGGAATACACATCCAAACTTACTTACAACCCTATAGGCTTCATTTGATACTCTCTTCTTCTCAAGAGTTAGATCAAAACTGAAAAGTAGAGGTGCACAAAAAGCATCTGTGACTCTCCAGAAATGTTTAAGACTTTTCCTCAAATTTAATTAAGAATAAAATTTATACATAGGCATAGCATTTCTATTACCTTATGTTGAAAACCCTAAAAATTGCCTCATAACTACAGCAGTGTATACCAAGTAGGAAGTCATATAGAATTTCAAGGTAGTTGGCACATTGATCAATTGTTCATTTATCTCATCACTTATCTGGGTCCCCCAATCTATGTACTTTCCTCCTCCTAATGATGTGGATATACTCGTACATCCAATCTTAAAAATGGAATGAAATGGGAAAGCCTTTCACTCTACTCGGAAGAGTAACCATATCTCGAACAACTTCCTTGAAATCACTTCAAGGAAGTCCTTTGGGCCATCTAGAGATTGTGGACCTTGGAATTTTCAACCATTGAGTATTAATCAATGCTTATCTATATTTGGATCTTTTTCATAGACCTCCTATGCCTGTTGAATGGAGATTTTGGTATATTTTTCCATGTGGGACCCGAAAAACTATATCAAAGAACTCTGGATCTAATCTCATCATGACTTGTCTAGAAGAATCTCTCACACTTTTTTCTTCTCAGATGTAATGAGATGCAACTTGGAGAACAAACTCTAGCAATTGAAAATGTAGATACTAAGTGCAAGTTTCTATGAATGATAGATCTCAAATTTTATTCTAATGGCTTCTTCTCAATTATTTTTACAAAATCTTCTATATCCTGGAGACCAATCTTTGTGCCTTTGATTTCATCCACCTTTGAGAGCACAATAGTAGGTGGAAAGACACCTTGGTATTTTTACTTCATCTTTCCCTTCTTAGAAGATGATGGAGGCTATCCTGATGTCATCTAAGAGTTCCAAAGATGAAGGAATGTCACCTTTAGAGATCACCTAATAAGAATTTGAAAGGAACTGCAATAATAATGGATTAGGAGATGTTATGAGAAAAAGCTTTATGAGAGTGAGTTGGAATGCATGAAGCAAGCAAGTAATTTTGAGAGATTGCAAATGAGCCATGAAGCACAGAAAATAGAGTATCTGTGATTAAACAAAGTTTGATGAGCAAATGGAGTTGATTTTTGCATGTTAAGTGAAAAACTTCCTTTTGCGTAGGAGCACTAAAAATCAGTGCTTCTACATCTGAGAAATTCGTTTGCATGTAGTAGTGCTGAAAAAAAATTCTCTTGTATGCCTTAAGCATTTGGATAGAAATAATGTCAAAGTGCTAAAAAACAATGCTTTGACATCTGGTGAGAAAATTATTTCATGCTTGAGCACTAAAACTCATTGCTTGAGCATGTCCTTCATAATAGAGCCATGTGTATAGGCGAGCTTTTTCACCACCTTTACATCTAAGGGAAAGGTCGATTCATGTAGGAGTGGTGAAAATCACCGCTCCTACATCTTGAATGATGAGTTTTTAAATGGATACAGGAGTGGTGAAAAACACCGCTCCTACATATGGAGTGAAAACTTGAAACATGTGAAAGTGACAAAAAATCTCACTATCACACGTGAAGCTTAGAGGTTTTTTTGATTGGTGAAGTGAAAAATTTCACCACTTGATCATGGGAAGAAAATTCCAAGGAAAGATGGAAAGAAACTTGAGAACACCCACTACACCAAAGGATAAGACAAGCGGTGAAAACTAAGGGCATAACATCTTAGAATGACATGCATACCTTAGTAAGGAAAGTAGGGCAAGTGAAACCCTAAACACGAAAGGAAAATGGAAAGAATGTAGAAGACTACAAGGAGAAAAAAAAAACAAGAAATAAGGACAAAACCATTCACACAAATATGAAAGAAAGCAAGAAGAATGCGGATAGCTAAAAAGGAAGCATCAAAACGTACCTGGTAAAAAAATAAATGGAAATACCCTAACATGTAGTCACCCACGAAATTCATCTACAACATTTTCTTGAGGCTTGCATGATGACTGGCATGAAGGAGAAGGAAGAGAGTAGATTAAAATGAGGAGAAATTAATGTAAAACAACTTTAATAATCCATTTGATCGATCATTAACAAACTTGTAGTTCATTTATTGATGCATGTACAAAAAGGGAGGGAAAATGCAGGAGTGGTGAAAACCACCACTCCAACATTTTCAAAGCATTGGAGGATGTAAGATCACTAAAAAAGACCGCTCTTACATCAATAAAAATTGATAAGAGGAAATATGTCGAAGCACTGAAAAACAATGCTCAGACATGACAAGGTGAAAGCAAAGTGTAGGAGTAGAGAAAATCACCGTTCCAACACCTAGAGGAGATTTCAAACACATGGCTCATGTAGGAGCATTGAAAATTAGCGCTCTTACATGATTGAAAAATATTCTAACTCCCAAAAAATGAGAGTTAACTAAAATATTCATTTTGAAGATTTTTGAAAGATGAACAAGGACAAATGCTCAAATAAACGATTTGAGGTTTAGGACCACGTGTCAAGGCCAATCAAAATGTGCCTCATTTGGCGTGCTTGAAGTACATAGAACTACAAAATGGATAAGTTTTGTAGGGGTTATCCCATGAATCGAGTGTAGTTGGATTGGAGGATAATAGGGTCTCCCAAGATTTTTCATGATTCAGCCAGCATTGCCACTTGCAAAATATTCTATTAGAATATTTTGTCCATGGGAATATTCCATTGCTCTAGAGAATACTCTATTTTGACAGGATAGAGGCCATCAATTTTAAGCTCTTGCATTTACTTGACAGTCATATAACTATCAAATTTAACACTGTGGGTAGGTGACATTAGTGACATGTCAGCGAGTTTTTTGAAAAAAATTCTACCCCTCATGGATGGAGTTTTTGTTTTGGTAGTCTAACTTCAATCGCTCGTAACTCAGGCATTCTGACTCCCTTTTTTGAGCAATATTTTTTTATTTGGGCTAATTTTTTGCACTCTACGTGCTGGTGCAAACAGTTTCTAATTTTGATACAATAAATGTTTAGAAAATTCAATTTTTCATAGGTTTTGCTGAGTTGTCATTATTTTTGGAACTTTTGAGGCTCCGTTCAGGCTCATACAAACTCCTTTATAGATGCAATTTTTTTTAAAGTGCATTTTTTTTTTTAGAACTTCATAGTGGTGCTATCAATTTGTATTCATTGTGAGCATAAATTATACTTTTAGCACATATCCTTATTTGGCTTATTTTGGAAATTGTATTGCATAGATCACAGTTTGATCTTGCCTTATTGTCGCAATTGTAAGCATTGAAATCAAAATTACACTTAGCTATATCTTGTAAGTGGCAATTGTAATTGCACTAAGTATAAAGTGCCAAATCATTTGCTTGGGGGGGTTCTTTGATTAAGTGAACTTGGGGGGGTTGTGTTGTGTGATTGTTCTTTGAGTTCTCTCTTGTGCTCTTCATATTTCAGCCAAGGGTAATCCTAATTTTCCTCTTTTAACTCCACATAACTATGCAACATGGAAAAAAATGCATGGAGTAAACTAATGGAGAAAGTATTAATTCACTACATCGATGGATCTATTCCAGAACTAACTCGTCCAAATTTAAAAATTGAATGGATCATTAAAAGTACTATGGCTCTTGGAACACTCAGGAAATACGTTTCTTTTGATCTCATCTTTCATATTGATAAGTGTAAATCAGCTAAAGAAGCTTGGGATAAACTTGCTCAATTGTATGCAAAAGTTGATGAGATTAGGGGATACAAACTTGATAATGATCTCACTAATTTGTATCCAAATAATTTTGATACAATCCAATACTATGTAACTCAGGCTAATGAACTAAGAGCACAACTCAAAGATTTTGGTATTGATAAGAAGGATGCACCATTGGTCTTCAATTTGTTAGATAAGCTTCCTTCATAATATGCAACTTTTTTCTCTAGTTTTTAGACTCATCAGTTGAGTATGGGAAGTGCCTATACTACACCTTCATTTTATTCATTCATAGATATGTTGATGCTTGAACAAACAAAGTTGATCACTAATGGGTATTCTCAAGTCATCCAAGTCACAAGATTTGGTGGCAGGACATGGGTCAAGAACTAATAAGAAACTGAAGCAATCAAAGAACAAGCCACAAAAAGATTGAGCACAATCCTCTTCTCCTCAGCAAGGAGACTCTTTGTCATCTTCTAAGAAGGGGAATTCACAAAAGAAGGAGAAACCAACTTGTGCATATTTCAAGAAAGTTGGTCATGATGAGCATCATTTTCATGCTAAGCAAGTTGATGAATTGACTAATCTCCTTAAGAAGAATAACATCAATTTTCCATCTTCCTACAAAAAAGAAGCATCTCCTTCTATATATTCACAATCAAAGAAAGGAAAAGGATAAACACTTGTTGTAGCCATAGGATCATCACATCAATGGATACTTGATTAGGGTGCTACACATCAGATGGGTTCTAATAGAGAACAATTTTCTTCATTGGAGCCTTGTACAATACCACACATTCCTACAAGTGATGACACTAAGGTGAAAATTTTTGGAAAAGGGTAGGTTGACATGGATGATGGATCATTTGAGAATGTTCTTTATGTTCCTTACTTGTGTGCCAACCTTATTTTAGTCTACCAAATCACTCATCTTGGGAATGGAAAGAAAGTTGAGTTTTCTCCAGACATAGTTGTGGTCAAAGATCTTGAGGATAATGCATTGGTTGCAGTGGGAAAGTCCAATAATGAGTCTCGTTTATATCACTTTCTCACTTTGTGCCCTGGTCTCCTTCTACAACATTGCTTACTCATTTAGATTCAGTGAATAAGTTATAGATGTTTACTTTCTCTTTGTGGCATTTTTCCTTGATGTCAAAACATGTCAAAATGGCTTGGTTGCATTGATTTGCATCATATCATTTGTTTCTCACAGATTTGACACTGTGTTCTCATAGTTTGGATTTGCATCATTGTCATTGGGATCATTGTTTAGTTTACACATGTTTGCTACATATTTAGTGTTTATCTTGTGGTACTGATTGTTGGATTCATGTGCAGAGGCTTTGTATTTTTTCAGTGGAGTTTTATTTCATACAGGTTGGATCAGTTTGTACATGTTTTCATGTGGTTGGCATTGGAATTCTTGATCATGGAATATCACTCTTGTTCATATTCAGTTTTGGCATACTTGTTTTTGGCATTCAATATCCTGTTCAGTGACAACATTGTGATGTTGGTTTATATCCAGTTTGATGGTACTGATCTTTTGGCTCCTTATGCAGATTAAAAGACATCTTGTTTATAGGGTTACATTTTGTGTAGATTAAAAGACATCTTTTGGTATTTATATCATGGAAAAGGTTATTGTTTCATTAACTCATTTGTGCAGACTCAGGTTTCATTGATATGCATATTGGTCATTACATTTATTGGTGAGCTTCATTGGTATAACATTTTGATAGCATTACTTAGCACACTCTTGTGCTTGGGCTTCACTTTACATTATTTACACTACTTGCATTTTGTGCATGGGATGTTACACTTTAAAGAGTTTTGGAACTCCATTAGTTGGCATCAATGGTATTATTATCGGGTTTCTATTGCATATATTATAGTTTGATTTAAAGTGCATAACACCTTGCACTTAATCCAACCCTCCATAATGTTTACTGGGCTCACCATGATACAATAGTCATAATGTTTATTTCATATTGGATTTTTTTTAATGTTTAAAATAAGAGTCATTTCAATGGTTTTCAATGATCATAGCTTTGGAACTTATATTACTTATCGACCACAACATATGTGTCAACCATTGTACACCAAGTATGCTTCATATTACATCGAGCATATCTTATGCATCGGGCTTACTATCTTTCACCGAGCATACATTATAAAGCATTTTGTGCTTATTATGATTGTTATCGGCCACATCATATTTCTTTTACAAGGAAGTTGATTGTGTCAATAGCTATCATTGTGTTTTTCTAATAATACTGTTGGAGGATTTAAAGTGATCATTATGTTTTTATTAATGACAGTTCGGACTTCAAACAATATCAAAAATGAAAAAGCTTTCAATAGACTTTGCAAAGGAATTAGGGAAAATTCATTATGTTTGTTTTTTATCTGAAGAGGCAACAATAGCACCACCATGAAGGATATGGGGTTACATTTTGAAGCTGGTTTTTGAGCTTGTTTGTGTACTTGAAATATGAAGAGCTGTACAGTGAGACCATTATGGAAGTTGCATAATCAACTAGTAACATTTTGGCCTCCCTGGCAAGTATTTGGTTTTCATTTGGGGAAATCTTGTATTGGTTTAAAGCAACTGATTTTATGGATTAAGAGATTCATTGAAGATTAGAAATTTGTTAAATATTAGTTGCAGCTTTCATTAACCCGAGTTTATACTCAAGGGTTTCATTGGCATTCATCGACATATCATTGATTTTTTGTGGTTTTTCTTAAAACCCATTATGGGTATCATGATTTAATAACATTGTTTATACAAACCCTAGTTATGGTGTTACGATTTTTTAAAAAGGATAACTATTTTTGTGCATTGTATAAATACATGGCAAAAAGCCATGATTTAGAGATGAAAAAGAGAGAAGTTATAATCTAAATAGTTTATTGTTGAAAAAGAGAGATTATTACTGTGATATATTTTTGTATGGAAGGAAAGAAGGGTTATTACTGTGATATCATTTTGTATTTAAAAAGAGAAAAGAGGGTTCATATTGTATATTTCTTTGGTTGTATTATAGAGATTATTTTGGGTTGAGCATTATTGAAAAATCATCTTGTATCCTATTGTGATTTTGTGACTACAAATAGTCATTGCAATTATAAGGTCCTAATAGGTTGCAATACTATTAGTTTATGATAAAGTTGGTGCTTCTAATCTAAATTTGGTGCTTCAATTTTTTATAGGAGTTGGTACTCCACATTATCATTAAGTTGGTGCTCGGAAAGTATTGTAAACATTTTTGGATTTAAGCCTGCAAGGCATTTTGGAGTGGTTTTTCTACCCCAAGAGGGTTTTCCACTCAGAAAAATTTTGTCTCTCTTTTGTGGTTTGTGTCTATCTTGCATAATATTTATTTCAGTTATTTGTAAAGTTTTCATGCAATTCTCTAATACTTTTCACAGTTTCAAGTTGTTTTCAAGATCATAGCTCATTTGCTTATGTTCAATGTGTGAAACTCTGCCATAAGTGAGTTTGTTGTTTTGTGCATAAGAAAGCATAAAAAAAATTTCATTCAGCACAATATGAATAATGTACATCATGCTTTGATATGAGTTTTTATATTTGGTTAAATCATTAAAACAATCATTCAAAATTCAATGTTTACTTTGCATTTATAAGGTCACCATTGTTCAAGATCAAGAAGAGTTTAAATCTGCATTTCATGTCATAAAAAGTTTTAAATATATTACTCTGATTCACCCCCCCTCTCAGAGTGATTCCACTTCCAACAATAGAATGAGCGGTTTGGACATCTTAACTACCACTATCTTTAGCAGCTTAGCTCATAGGATATGGTCACAGGTCTCCCTTGAAACAACTTTTTAGATGGTATATGTCCATGTTGTGCAATGGGTAAGCATCCAGAAGAGAATTTTGATAAAGGGAATTCATGGAGAGCTTTAAAAGTTCTTCAATTGATTCACAATGATCTAGCGGGCCCATTTCCAATTTTGTCTTTCAGCATGGCTTACTATGCACTAACCTTCATTGATGACTACTCCAAATTCACTTGGGTCTACTTTCTTCACCAAAAGACTTAAGTCTTTGAAAAGTTTCAAAATTTGAAGGATCATGTTGAGAAGTAATCTGGGAAGTATATCAAGATTCTTCATACTAACAATGTTCAAGAATATGTGAACCACAACCTTGTGCAATTTAGTACTCTTGAAGGGATCGATCTTCAACATTCAATCACATACACATCACAACAAAATGGTGTTGTTGAAAGGAAAAGCAGGACCCTCAAGGAAATGGCTAGCTTCATGATTCATGCTCATTCTCTTGGTCCAAAATTTTGGACTGAAGCCATTAATTCTACTACACACATTTAGAATCGAGTTCCCCACAAGGAATTGAAAGGAATGAGTCCTTTTGAGGATTGGTTTGGTAGAAAACCAATTGCGCAGCATTTTCTAGTTTTTGGTACTCTATCTTGGGAACACATTCCTCTAGAGAAGTGCAAGGAATTGGAACCTCAAAGTAGGCCTTGCATCCAGATGGTGTCAAAGGGTATAGACTCTTGGATCTAGAGATACATGAGCTCTTCATAGAGAGGATTTTTCACTTTGAGGAAAGCTCTCCTAGCTTGACCTCTGATCCTCCTCATCCTTCCTCCATAGTGGACTTAGATGATAGTGACCCAGATTATTCTACCTCACCTCCTACTCATAGGGTTGCACCTTCATAGGGTTCACATTTTGAGGTTCAAGATTTTCATCCTTCATCCCCATCATCTTCACGACCTCATTAGGCTTGAAAAACTCTCAATTTAGCATGCAATATTGTTGGGGATGTTGGTGTAAATAAATTTTTGTACCTAGTTCATTCATTACTAGGGGACTTATTTACACATGTTAAGTTTACTTAGGTCATAGGAAGGAATCTTTCTAGAAGATGTTAGTTATCATTAGTTGTTATCTTATCTTTGACAACTACTACATGTGAACCTAGGTAAGTGTGATTAGTTGTCTCATGTCATATGATTAAGACACTTGTCATAATCCTATGACATCTTGCATCTCACCTTGGCTATATAACCAAGGGGTTTCTCTCATTTGTAATCAATCTGAAATCATCTCATATCATTAACATTGAATACAGTTTATTCTTGTCATATTCATTTCTCTCTTTTTTGTGCTTTCCATTTGGTCTCAATATTTTGGCATCCATATTTTGGGTGCCATTGGAGAGTCTTTTTCTGAAGAGAGATACCAGATTTTGGGGTGTTCCATTTTTGGCTTTTTATTTCATGTTCAAATCAGAGCTTGTTTGTGCAAATATAAGCTCACCATTGCATCTAGAAGGTTCGAGAAAGTCATTTTTTCCTTTTGTTTTGTCTAAATCGGACATATGAGGCCAAATCTATGAGGGTTTGAACCTGAAGTGTGGTTCCCAGATCCAAAAGGTAGTTGCAGTTTTGGAGCATTTTGGGTCAAATCCGACCCTGCCATTGCGTCTAGAAGGGTCAAAAACCCTAAGATCAACTTTCAATTCATCCAAATTGGAGCAATTGTCCAATGAGGCAAAAAAAAAATTCCCAAAGAGCCATACGGCCCCCAAGGCATCATTATTGCATAGGCGGTATAATTTGAAAAAATATATATATTATTTTTACTCGGCCTTATTTAATTTTTTTTGAAAATTTTTGAAAAAAATTATACTTTTGGTTGATTAAATTTTTGTATTTAAAAACACAAAAAATCAAAGAAAAAGGTGTTTTTAAGTTTGTGTACCGCAGACTATACCATTGTACTTCGCATCAGGTACACACAGGGTACTGGTCCTGCGGATCACACCATGTGGCGTGGCCTTCGGCTACCATGCAAAGAAGCCTACACCCCACGGCCCCACCAAAGTATTTTAGTGCTCAATAAAAGAAACTAGCTAAGAACCGATAGTCGGAAGCTTTTCTAAAAACTGACGCTCATACAAAAACTTCCAGCAGCGAATAAATCACTGGTGGCGCTTCAATAAAAATTTCAGTGGTCAAATCCAAGTGGGCACACGGCTGTCCAGTAGGAGACACATGGCAAGCTCGAATTCACCAATTACGGGCCCACCCCTATCTTCCAATCTAGAAAAATTGACTGTCAATTTTATTCGAAGGTCAAACGAATATTCTCCAAAGATTCTAGCTTACAAAATATTTCGGTACTTAGCATATACCGGCACACAAAGAATATTTTGGCAACAAGGTTATCAGCAATTTTGACGGCCGCCAACCCATCAAATTTAATCAGTTCCATTGCTGACATCAGCAATACATCAGCACTTTTCAAATAATTTTTCCCCCTCCTTGTTTGCATTTTGAATTTTGAAGGTGAACTTTGAAGCTTCATAACTTGGTCATTTTCACTCTTTTTTCCGAGCATTTTTTTTTATTTGGGCTAATTTTTCGTGCTCTACACAGTGGTACAATCATTTTTTTGTTTTTTTGTCCGGTTTTTCCAAAAATTGCATATCTTCACAGGTGTTGTTGCTTCGTCAAAATTTTGGAAACTTCGGGAGCTCATATCTTGCTCCTACGGTAACATTTTTTAGTGCAATTTTTTTTGAAAGTGCATAATTTTTCATGTAATTTTCAATGGTATGATCAGATTTATCTCATTTTATACCAAAAATTATACTTTATTCTATGGCCTATTTTGACATTTGCATACACCAAGATCAAAGACCACTTTGATGTATTTTGGAAAGTGGCAATTGTAAACACACTAAATATAAAGTTCCAAATCAGATATTGCTTGGGGGGTTTCTTGATTGAGTAATTTGGAGGGGTAATCTTGCAGTAATTGCTTGCATTCTTTTGCTTGGTTTGTGTTCTTGTAATGGGGAAATCTCAAATTGAACTCCTAACTCCATATAATTATGCTACATGGAGAAAATCAGTATGGAGCTATCTCATTATGAAAGGTCTAATAGCTCATCTAAATGACACTATTCAAAAACCTACTAATGCTAAAGAATTGGAAAGGTGGTAGATTGATCGTGAGAAAATACTTGGATGCATATTTTCATTAGTCTCTTTTTATTTGCAATTTCATATTAAATCATGTAATACACCTAAAGAGGCATGGGAGAATTTTGAAAATTTGTATGGTAAAATAGATAAGATTAGGGGTTATTAGATTGATAATGATTTGATGAATCTTGATCCAAAAAATTTTGACCACATCCAAGACTACATCTCCAAAATCAAGAAACTAAGAACACGGTTGAAAGAATGTAGTATTGAAAAAGAGGATTTACAATTGATTATGAATTTGTTATCCAAGCTTGGTCCTGAGTATTTAGTATTTGTTTCTAGCTTTCATACCCATCAAATTTCTATGGGAGCATCATATGTTGATCCTAAGTTTGATGACTTTGCAAATCTCCTAATCCAAGAGGAAGCTAAGTTAATGAACATGGGTCTAATCAAGTCTTCCAAGTCACAAGCATTGGTGGCTAATGAGTCCAAGGTACAAAAAGAATCAGGGAATCTTGATAAGAAGCAAAAGAAGAAAAAGAACAAGCCACATAAAGAATCAGAATCCTCATCCTCAAAAGGAGAATCATCTAAGAAGGAGAGGCCTTTTTGTGTATATTGCAAGAAGGATGGACATGAAGAACACTATTTTTATAAGAAGGATATTCATGAGTTGAAGAATCTTCTCAAAAATAATCACATTAATTTTCCTTCTAGAATTTCTGAATCTTCTTCTCCTTCTACTTCAAAACAATCTAAAAAGGACAAAGGTCAAGCATCTACATCAGAATATAAAGGACAATATCTTTGTTCTCTTTCAAGTCCAAGATCAGGGAGATGGCTTCTAGATTCAAGAGCATCTCATCATATGGCATCTTCACAAATCATCTTCTCTTCATTTTAGCCTTGTACTATGTCTCCCATCTTGATGGGAAATAATACATACATGAGTGTAACAGGAAAGGGATCTATTAGTTTTGGGGACAACACTTTACAAGATGTCTTTTGTGTTCCTCATTTGATGAACAATCTTCTTTCCATATATTAGACTACACATGGTGGAGATGGGAGAACTATGGAGTTCACACCTGATTTTGTCATCATTTGAGACTTGGAGACTAGAGAGATCATTGCTACTGGGGTGGTTGATCATTCATCTAGGTTGTACACCTTTGCATAGTTTGCTTCTGATGATGAAAATTTTCCTTCGACTGTTGATCACATACACCATGATTCAGAGGAGACATTTGGATTTTTTAACTTGAGAATTCTCACATCAAATCCAATACTTGAGCCATGCATTCTATCTCCTCCACCTACTGTTGCATTTGATGATGCTTGTGTTGCTACAGTTTTGGCTCCTAGTGATTCAGTGCAGCAAGACATACATAGTCTTCCAGATATGGCTACTTTGGATGACTTCCTAATAGGTATTTCAGACTTGTTTTTGGAGTCTCATCTTGCAGATTTGGAGGACATCATCGATAGGATTCATCTTCTCTTTGATGAAGATGTGCCTTCTTTAGTTATTGCAAGGGAACACCTTGACCCTCTTGTTCATTCTCTACATGATCATTCTTCACAGTTTGGCGTGAGTGTGGATACTTTTGGACAACATTTGGAGGAGGCTTCTTTGTCTTCGGAGGGGATATCTTTGTCTTTGGATTATGTTCTACATCAATTTTTACTAGATTCTGGATTGTCCTCTTTAGTAGTGTGGCCTAGAACACCTGTTTGGAGTGTGTCATCTTTCAGCATCGACATGGAGACACTTGAGCATGCTTCAAAGACATCATACATCATTCATATTCCTGACATCCTGCATACATCCATGGTTTTGTTTCTTCCTAAGGGGGGAAATGTTGTTCAACGAGAGTGGATCATCTTCAGCATTCAATGTCGAGCTTCTACCATCATTGCAAGAGACTCGACATAGAAGGGGGGCTACCTTGTCTCTCTTCTACTTCTCTCTTATGGGGGGGTCTTTTTCCTCACATGGGGTTTTTACCTTCTCATTCTTCATTGAGAGAATTTCTTTATTGTATTTCATCTCTCTTTTGGGGAGGAGTTTTGTCTCACTGGGTTTTCTCCTTTTCTCTGTTTGTGAGAGATTGCATTTCATTTGCATTGCATTGTACATGGGTACCTAACATGGCCTAGTAGTCGGGACCCATCATCATCTTTGTGTCATTTGCATAATAATCTACTACTCCCTAAGTTGCACTTAAGGGGGGTTTTGGTGTAAATAAAGTCTTGTACATAGTTCATTCATTACTAGGGGACTTATTTACACATGTTAAGTTTACTTAGGTCATAGGAAGGAATCTTTCTAGAAGATGTTAGTTATCATTAGTTCTTATCTTATCTTTGACAACTACTACATGTGAACCTAGGTAAGTGTGATTAGTTGTTTCATGTCATATGATTAAGACACTTGTCATAATCCTATGACATCTTGCATCTCACCTTGGCTATATAACCAAGGGGTTTCTCTCATTTGTGATCAATATCAAATCATCTCATATCGTTGACATTGAATACAGTTTATTCTTGTCATATTCATTTCTCTCTCTTTTGTATGTTCCATTTGGTCTCAAGATCTTGGCATCCATAGCCAATTCTAACGGGGGATCCTACAGATAATCAAAGGACTCAGTCACAACATTAGCATCTTCTACATGTCTACATTGCTACTGCTTTAGATCCATAATAATTTAAGGAGGATTTAGGAATTCATGAGTGGGATTCAACAATGGAGGAAGAGTATAGTTCCTTGATGAGGAATCACACATGAGACTTATTTCCTCTTCCTAAGGGGAGAAAAATAGTTTGATGTAAGTGGATCTATCAGAAAAAATATGCAACAAATGGAATAGTGGAAAAGCTCAAATCATGAATTGTGGCTAAAGGTTTCTCACAGATTTCTGGTATTGATTACACAAAGACCTTTTCCCCTATTGGTAAGATGAACTCAATTCGCTTGAGTCTTTCCATTACAGCAGCTCAGGGATGGGTTGTCCATCAAATGGATGTGAAGAGTGCATTTCTTCATGGAGATCTTGTAGAGGATATTTACATGGAGCAGCCACATGGATTTTTTCAGGATTCTTCGTTGGTTTGTAGATTGAGGAAGTCTCTCTATGGCCTCAAACAAGCCCCTCGAGCTTGGTATGCCAAGATGGACTCCTTTCTTCTCTCAATAGGATTCTCTCGATGCCACACAGATTCAAATTTCTATATTTTATGATAGGATGACTCTCACTTGCTTCTTGTTCTCTATGTTGATGAGTTTATCATTATTGGGAGTACATCATCCATAATTGGAAAAGTCAAATCTTCTTTGTATGACAAGTTTTCTATGACTGACTTGGGTCTCTTGCACTACTTTCTCAGAATTGAGATCACACAATCCTCTTTTGGGATCACTCTTTCTTAGCCCAGGTATGCTCTTGACCTTCTAGATTGGTTCCATGTGTCTGATTGTAAGGCTTCACCTACTCCCTTTCTATCAAGAGTTAAACTTGAGGCCAGTGTTCTACTGCACTAGTTGATGCCACTTTATATTCTTAGCTTGTTTGAAGCATCATCTACTTGACTCATACATGCCCTAATATTTCTTTTGTGGTTGGTATGGTTTCATGCTTCATGCAAGAACCACATGAGATTCATTTTAAATCCACCAAACACATCTTGCATTACATACATGGTACACCACATTATGGGATTCACTATGCAATAGGTATAGGACTCAACTTGGTTGGATATACAGATTCTGATTGGGCTGGCAATCTTGATGATCATAATTCCACTTCTAACTACAAATTTCATCTTGGTTTTGGCCCCATTTATTGGTAGAGTAAGAAGCAACATGCTATTTCTCTCCCTTCGATTGAGGCTGCTATCGAGGAGTTGTTAATGCTACTACTAAGGATATTTGGCTTCAGAATATTCTGACTAAGTTTTGCTTCACCATTCCATGGCCTACGGTCCTCCATTGTGATGATCAAAGTGCCATCCAAATCTCAAAGAACCCAATTCAACATCAGTATACCAAACACATCGAGATCCATATGCACTACATCAAGGAGCTGATACAGGAGTAGGTCATTGATTTGCAGTAATGTCCTATAGTAGAGCAAGTTGCAAATCTCTTCACCAAACCCTTCACTGAGAGTACACATCATCATTTTCAAGCTATCTTAGGGTTCTGGGATGTTTCTTCAAGGGGATTCAGTTGACCTTCTTCATTCTCTCTTCTTGTGGGGACTTTTTCCTCACTCGAGGTTTTGTCCTCATCTTTTGAGAGTAGTTTATGTTTTATTTCTCTCTTTTGGGGGGGGAGTCTTTTCCCACTCAATTTTCTCCTTTTCCCCATTTGTGAGGGATTTCATTGAATTTGTACATGGGTACCTAACATGGACTCACATAGCTAGGACCCATCTTTGAGTCATTTTCATAATAATATTTCCCCTAAGTTGTAATTAAGGGGGGTGTTGGTGTGAATAAATGTCTTGTACCTAGTTATTTCACATAATAGGGACTTAGGGGACATATTTACATGTTAATTTTACTTAGGTTGTAATATTCTTTCTAAAAGGTGTTATTTGTCATTAGTTGTTATCTTATCTTTTGACAACTAACACAAGTGACCTAGGTAGTTGTGATAAGTTGTCTTGTGTCATATGATTAAGACACTTCTCATAATCCTATGATATCATGTATCTCACCTTGGCTATATAACCAAGGGGTATCTACTACATTGTACATTGATTCTTTTTGCATTCATGATAGGAATATAGTTTATTCTTGTCATATTGATCTTTTGAGTATTTTTTTCTTTACATAGGCCTTTAGATCTTGGGTGGCTATCTCCATAGACAAATCTTACAAAACCTATTTGCAGAGGTTCTATAAATGCATGAGATTTTTCTTTAGATTTGATAACATCTTCTTGACCTCCAAAAAAGGCCTTTTCAAGCTCCTTTTTGAGTGACATGATCTCATTTTCAAGTTTTTTGTATTCTTTCATTTTCACTTCAATCAAGGCCCTTTTCCTTTTATTCTATTTTCTTGCAAAATCAAGATCTTCTAGATCATAAACAAGCTCACCTTCAAAATAAACAAGTCACCTTTCTTAACCATATATCTACTTGAACTTCTAGGGATTATAGAGGTCATGAATAAGGATTCATCTACATCTTCTTATGATGCACAGTGGTCTCCTTCACCTAGGGAGTAGTATTCTTCTCTGGAGAGAATATTCCTCTTGAAATTGTTTCTCTTGAATTCTTTGTCGTTGCTTTCATTCTCTTTAAAAGGACATTTAGAATCATAGTGACCAATTTTACCATAATTGAAGCATTTGAATGGTAATTTACCTAAGTTGTACTTTCCTAATCCATTCTTTGACTTTCTTACAAACTTTTATTCTTTATTAGAATAACTAGGTGATTTGAGAGCTTCTTCTTTCTTTACAACTTTGAATGTAACTTCCTTTTTGTGTGTACTTTGAACTTCATTCCTCATTTCATAGGTTGTGAGAGATGCATATAGTTCTTCCATGGAAAGCTTTTTTAGATCCTTGGCTTCTTTAATTGTAGATACTTTTGGGTCAAACCTTTGAGAGAGAGTTCTCAAAATTTTCTTCACCATAAAAGAGTTAGTTATGTCTTCTGAACATGACTTATGATTCTATTCAAAACTTCATCTACATGGAGTAGATAGATGGCTATATTATCTTCTTCCTTCATCTTCAAATTCTCAAATATTATTTGGTAAGATTTCAATTTTTCTTGTGTGACGCTATCATTCCCCTCATAGAGATTCTTGAGCTTATCCCATATTTCCATTGCATTCTTACATTTTACTACCTTGAAAAATTCAAAATTAGCTAATTGAATTAGGATAGGATTATTTGCTTTAGCATTGTTCTCATGTGCCTTTTTGACATTTGGGTCAATGATAGGATGAGCAGGCTCAACATAACCATCTCTAGTAGCTCTCCAAACATCATAACCAAGAGATGTGAGATAAGCATCCATTTGCATACTCTAAAAATCATAGTTGTTTCCATCAAACTATGATGCCTTAGAAGAGGACTCCTTCTGAGCCATATGTTCTAAATCGAGATCTAACTTTAGTTGTTAGGTTAGAACAAGGAACTCTGCTCTAATAACAATTGTTAGAACATAGATATACTGAGAGGGGGGGGATGAACCAATGTATCCCTCAAAACCAATTCAAATCAACTTATCTAATTTGTGAAACAAACTATGTAGTTGTCTTAAATAGATAACACATGTAGAAGAAAAATCACAAACACATAACACCAAAATTTATATAAAAACCTAATAAGGGAAAAACCATGGTGAGAAAATATTTTTGGAGCTACTATCCAAATCTAGCCTCACAAGTGAAACAAATTTTATAATTGAAGTTTCATGGTCTTTAACCAAAGGAAGTTCACAACTCCTTGCTCACTTAGAGAATGAAGTTGCAACCTCTGAATATAAATCTTTGAAGAATAAAATGTAAATTCACTATCACAATAATTTTTATGCCTCTGGCTCACTGCCTTTAGCACTTCTACACTTATTTATGCCTTTGAATCACTACCTCCAGAACTCAC
This sequence comes from Sequoia sempervirens, assembly GCA_007258455.2. NCBI lineage: Eukaryota > Viridiplantae > Streptophyta > Pinopsida > Cupressales > Cupressaceae > Sequoia > Sequoia sempervirens. The sequence continues at coordinate 10,293 of VDFB02129459.1, read as the reverse complement.
ACTTCCACTTTTGCCTTTGGCTCATTGCCTCCAACACTTACATGATTTTTTCAGCTCACTACCTTTTGCACACCACTCAAACTCTTTTTATTTTGACTCACTACCTCCACCATGCATTAAACATGTTTCTAGAATTCACACACATTGCTAATGAGCCTAGTTTTTGGTGTAATTTTGGGTAGAATCTATAGTCTATTTTCTCATATATGTCACGGACCTTAATGCTTAAGTGTTGGTATTGGCATAATGTTTCCCTCAAACCATTAGCATTTGACATTACCTTATCTCTCCAAGCTTTAATGATATTTGGCATAATATGTGGGTCATCTATATTGATTTTTCATGTGATTAATGAATGTTTCTTAGAGTGGTTATTGATGTGCAGTTATTATGTGTACTAACCTTGGCCTACAGACTTAATACGTCAAGTTATGGAAGACACTGTCAGCTGGGCATGTACCATAACATCCAGCTGAGAAGTCACTCCAAGTTAAAGGCATCCGACAACAAAGATTCTTCATGAAACTGAACGTAACCTCCTTGCAATGGACCTTAATGATCGAGCATGCGCGGGTGTTATTGTTGTGATAGATCTATGGTTGACTTGCATGTCTGGCCAAATTCCCTACATGTGTAACCATCATTGCTCCACTTTCCCTTGTTTTCCCTATATGGCGTCCTCCTAGTAGTGGAGTTGAATGCCTTGTTAACTGTTCCTACAACCACTAGAAGTCTATTTTGTGTTTGTTCCTACCTCCAAAGCGGATAGAGTAGTCCTTGTTTATCGCAAAAAAAATTATTCTTGCTCTGCATTTCAACTTAAGCATAGTTTTTGGTTGATGTTCAACATTTTCTTTATTTCATTTCAGCTATTTACTTTCAACATTGTATTTCTTAGTTGTAGAATGCAATGACTACTTGAGCCCCTAGTGCACATAAAATGCTAACCCATTTCAAGTTCACAACCCTGGGTTGACAAATTAAATGAACCTTCATGATGATTGAATGGCTATTCAGGTTAGATGTCCAATCTTTGAATCATGGTTGTAAATGCTTAGTTGTGATATCATTGTAGGAGGCCAAAAATTTTGGCACCATTGTCAGGGATGGTGTCAAGCTAGGAAGTTTTTGGAGTCATTGATAGTTTTTCTTGTTGTAGTATTTTGAAATTTGTTCTTAGCATATCCTCATATAGGAAGTAATGCCTCCTCTGATTCTTTACCATTTTTTTGTGTGATTTGACTGATAGTGAGTGATACCGTATGCATAGAGGAAGGAGAAGGGATGCTTATGGGAGATTCCTTCCTAAAAATCCTCATCCATTCTAGCTAGTTGAGTACCCAAACCTGCTAGAAGAAGAAGAATATCCACACCCCTTTGCAGACGCATATCTTGATCTGAATAGTTCTGAAGTCTCCTCAGAAGATCAAAATCAGCTTGAAAACCCCTTTGTCTTTGAACCACATCAAGCAGGCATGGGTGATGCAAATAAGAATAGACAAAACCAACTAGCTTTTCCTTTCCCCATTTCCCATCAAAATAAAGTTGACAACATCAAGAACATCCCTTCCTCAACACTCCCCAAGTTTTATGGACTTGTGACAGAAGATCCTGATACCTTCTTATTTGAGTTTGACATACTTTGCAAGAGTTATGATTATACTACCGATGCCCATAGGCTTAAGCTATTTCCCACCACTTTGAAAGAGGTTGCATTAAGATGGTTCATGAGCCTAGGAAGAGATACTATGGAAACTTGGGAAGACATGAAGACAAAATTCCTTGAGAAAGTACAAGGAATACTATAGGGATAGTGACGTGAGAGGAGGGGACGTTTTTTAGGATGCAGCAGAAGGAAGATGAGAGCTTGGAAGATTACATTGCAAGGTTCTTGTTTTTGTTGCAAAAATATCCACACCATGCACTTAATGAGGACTTAAAAAAGTTGTTTTTCCTAAGAGGAATCAATGATAGCTGCACTGATGCTTTGGATCTCATGGAAGGAGGAGATATCTCCCAAGTTCCTTGGGAGGATATCAAGAAAATATGTCAAAATTACTCTAGAGCAGCTTCAAAGAAAGGGAGAGCCTATCAATCATCCATGGGTAAGTCAACTATAGGTGGAGTTTCAAGAATGGAGATCACTCATTTGTTGGAAAACTTCAAGAAAGATATTATCAACAATCTAGCTACTCAGCTAGATACACTTCAAGCCAAAAAGAAGCAAGAGGAGGTGGAAATGATGTTGACAGAGTATTGTCCCCACTACAGACAAAAGAAGAAGGATTGCAGATGTAAGATGGTCACTAACCTTGAAAGTAAGCAGATTCCACCTCAACTCAAGCCAATTCAGATTGAAGAAGACCAAGTCTACTATGTTGCACAAAGGAATCCTTAGGCCCCAAGAAAAGGTATGCCACCAGATCCACTATCTTATGTTGGACCATACTTTAACTCTTATTCATCTAGCAACCAATGGCAACCCCCATATCCACCTAGTTATGGAGGATATCCACCACATCCTTGGAGTAACCCTCCAAACACTTGGCCTAGCCATCAGAGTCCTCCACCTCAGTGGCAACACCCTCAGGGGAATTGACAACAATTCCAAGGAAACTAGCAACCACCTCCAAGAAATTGGCAGCAAACAAATCAATGGAGAGGAGGGAAGCAATGGCCTACCCATAACACTAGCTACATGAAACCACCTTCTCAACCCCAACAACCCGCTATAATGCCTCAACCTGCTAATACAAGCTCAAATGCACCTAAACCCACTCAACTACCAGCTCATCCCACACCCAATCCTAATAACAAGCCACAACAACAGCCTATATATTTTGTCGATTCAAGTCAATTCTCTGCATATGTTGTGAGTGTAAATGATATCTATTTTCATTTAGGAACCAAGCTACCAGCCCCTTCCAAGCCTATCATTACTGAGCTTCCTATGGAAGAGGAGGAGGATCCTTTGAATAATCCCATTCAGCTAAATGCACCGAAAAGTCCTAAACCAGTCCAAATCAAGCAAGAACCACCATTTCCTCAGAGACTACAAGTTTCCAAGAAGAAAGAAGAAAAAGAGGATGCCACTTTTGACATCCTGGATCAGCTAAAGGATACATGTGTTCAAATACCCCTATTTCATACCATAAAAGATATTCTTATCTACGATAAATCTATTAAGGAAGATTGTCTTAAGAATCCAGGAAGGAACAAGAAAGACCCAACTATAGTTCATGTGGTGGGCCAGCTAGCTGATATCATGTTGAGAAAAGTGAATATTCCCAAGTATAATGACCCAGGTGGTCCTGTGGTAGCAGTTTTCATAAACGAGATTCAAGTGAAGAATGCTCTGATTGATTTAGGTGTAGCAATCAATGTAATGACCAAAGAAATCCTGCAACAAATAAATATTGCAAGCATGAGGTCTACTCCTACTATCCTACAACTTAAAAATATCTCTACTATTAAGCTTTATGGTGTAGTGGAGTATCTTGCGGTAGTACTAGACTCTTGGGAATATCCAATAGATTTTATGATTCTTTCTCCTAAGGCTACACTAGGCGTGTATCCCATCATTCTTGGAAGACCTTGGTTGGAAACTGTAGATGCCTACATTGGATGTCAGTCAAGTGACATGACCATTTTAGATGGAAGGAGTACTAAAATTTTTGTTCTTTATCCACCTACTTGCCATCTCATGATGAAGAAGATTTTGTATGGCCACAAGTTGGTGAAGAGGCTGAGAAAGTTAATTCTATGGCGCAGCTCATGATGCTAGGCAGAAGCTCTTTCATGCAGCTCCAAGATGAGGATGAGGTGTTGACTAACATCATTCAAAACCATTATGGAGTGGAGGAAACATCATCTTCTACTTCGGTCAGGACACTTTTTCCTATTCTAACTATAGCCATTGTTCCTACAGACGTCTTTCCTACAGATGTTGTTCCTAAAGAAAGACTTCCTATAGAAATAGGTACATTCCATACATTATTGTCGTATGAACTAAAGGTTCCATGTGTTAATGAAGCCACCATGGTAGAATTCACTATGCAAGTACAGGTGTTAAAAGGAAAGTATCTTATCGTTAATAGTAAATTGAGTGAAGTGCAACAACTGTTGTTGGAAAATCTATTAAGGGCCCATCAACATGCATTTGCATGGGATTATCATGACATGAAGGGACTAGATCCTAAACTTTGTACGCACATAATTTATATCCAAGATGATTGCACTCCAGTAAGATAGCCACAAAGAAGAATAAACCCTGCAATAAGAGAGATTGTGAAAGGAGAATTACAGAAATTACTAGATGCAGAATTTATCTATCCCATTTCGAATAGTCAGTGGGTGTCTCCATTAGTGATTGTTCCCAAGAAAGGAGGGAAGTTCCAAGTTTGTGTTGATTATAAAGAACTTAATGCTACCACCAAAAAGGATCATTTTCCTTTACCCTTCATTGACCAGGTTTTGGACACACTTGCAGGAAAACAATACTTCTATTTTCTAGATGGATTCAGCGAGTACAACCAAATTCAAATTGCACTAGAAGACTAGGAGAAGACCACATTTACTTGTCCATGGGGGACCTATGCCTATTCGGTGCTCCCATTCAGCTTGTGCAATGCACCTGCAACTTTCTAGAGGGTAGTCATTAGTATATTTTCAAACATTTCTCATGATTGCATGGAGATTTATATGGACGACTTCACCACTTATGGTGTTGATTTTGATCAAGCATTGGAAAATCTCAAGAGAGTCCTACAAAGATGTGAGGATCAAAACTTTTCCTTAAATAGCAAAAAATTCTTCATGATGATGCAAGAGGGTGTAGTTCTTGGCCACTACATCTCCCACAAGGGAATTCAAATAGACCCTACAAAAATAGAGGTAATCAAAAATATGCCTACACCTACAAAATAGAAGCATGTTAGGAGTTTCTTGCATCATGCAGGATATTATAGGTGATTTATCAAGTATTTCAGCAAGGTAGTAGCACCGTTGTATACCCTTCTCACTAAGGATGTTGAATTTTAGTGGACTGAAGCTTGTGACAAGACATTTTCTGCCTTGAAGGTAGCTTTGACAAATGCTCCTATACTTAAGGGACCCAATTGAGAGCTTCCCTTCCACATTCACAATGATGCATCAGATTATGCCATAGGGGCAGTCTTAGGATAGAAAGAGGGAGCTATTCAAAATGCTATCTACTTTGTCAACAAAAATTTGCAAGGAGCCGAATTCAATTATATTGTGACAGAGAAAGAGATGTTGGCAGTAGTTTATGCACTTAACAAATTCAAACATTACATAATGGGATACCAAATCTTCATGCACACTGATCATGCAACCATTAGGTATCTCATGAATAAACCTTCGATCATAGGAAGATTGGCAAGATGGTTATTATTCATGAAAGAGTTTGATATAACCATTCTAGATAAGCCAAGAAAAGCTAATGTTGTTGCAGATTTTCTTTCAAGGCTAGCTACATCAAAAGACAATCAGCCCATAGATGACTCTTTTCTTGATGAAAATCTATTCTCTCTCATTGTGCAAATACCCTAGTATTTTGGCATAGCCAATTACTTGGTTACAAGTAGAGTTCCTTCTCACTTCTCCCCAAAAGAGAAAAGGGCACTCATTGAAAAATGTTTTTCTTTCTCTTGGATTGTTGGATGTTTGTTTTATACTGGACCTAGCCATGTCATGAGAAGATGAGACATATGAGATCTTGCATGAAAGTCATAATGAACTATGTGGAGTACAATTTTTAGCCAAAAGGACAACAATGAAGATCTTAAACACAGGATACTACTGGCCAACACTCCATAGGGATGCAGGAAGGTATACCAGAAAATGTGATAGATGTCAAAGAATGAGCAAACCAACTAGATCTAATGAGATGCCATTGTGCCCTCACATAGTGATCACTCCCTTTGACAAGTGGGGATTAGATTTTGTGGGACCAATTGACCCTCCATCAAATGGTAAGTCTTATATATTGGTATGCACTGATTATGTAACAAAATGGGTAGAGGTTAAGGCCATGAAGCATGCAAGGGATAACAAGGTTGCAGAGTTTCTTTATGAGGATATTTTCACAAGATATGGAGTTCCAAGAGAAATAGTGACTGACCAAGGGCCACAATTCACATCAACTATTGTTGCAACACTAGTAAATGAGTACAAATGTAGACACCTAAAAATGGTCTGGAGAATCTAATTAATTGAATACGACTTATTTGATTAATTAATCTTAAATTCTTCTACTTAGTAAATAAATAGAAATATTTATTTATATTAAGTTCATTTATTAATTCTTCTATTTTTCTCTCCTAATTAAATAAACAAAATCAAAAACTTTGTTTTATTTAATTATTATCATTTTCATCATATTATTTCTCTCTTAATTAAATAAACAAAATTAAAAACTTTGTTTTATTTAATTATTATCATTATTACTTCTATCTTAAAATTAAATACACAATTTAAATAATTTGTGTTATTAAAATCACCTTTCTTCTTAATTAAATAAAGATTGCTAAAAATCTTTTATTTAATTATCATTCTCCTTTTAATTTAATAAAACAAACCCTATAGTTTGATTTATTAAATTATTTATTCCTCCTTTTTGCTAAATTTAAATAAATTAAAAATATTTAAATTTATGCATAAATTTTGCACTATTCACTCACCAATAAATATTTATTTCTCACCAATCAAATTAATGGCACTGCCATTCACGGGAAAGCTTCAGGGAAAATTTGCAGGAAGTTCTCTCAACAACCTTCCACCCACCTTCCCTCTTATCTTGCCTGGTGTTTTCATGGGGAGAAACCATTCTCCATGATCAGCTCCTTCTTCTCATCCCATGCCTTTGGATTCTCCAGAGGAAATCACAGCCCCTCATCCCGGTTTCCTGTGCAATTGTGCTGCCGTGAAAGCTATAAATACAGCTCTTGGGCTACACAAAAAGGATCCTAACTTATGCAATTTTACTCTGCAGGTTTCCAAACATTCAAGCATTCCAGCAATCAAGTTTTAGGATCAATCCATCAAGCTTTCTTCAGCATTTCATAGTTTTAATCATGGCTGTTTACAGTAGTTTAATTCTCATTGTAGAATCATCTTAGTTGCATTATAGACTCACAATAGCTTAATTCTCATTCTCTAAGTGTCACTTAATAGTTTAATTAGCTTACGAATCTGAGAGCTAAGTAAATTAGAGAAGTCTTTAGAGTTAGAGAGCAATAGGATAAATTTATGTAGATTTTGTAGTTTAATTTAGTTTAAATTCCTTAATCTTAGATGCAATATCTTATTTAGAAGTGTAGATGCATTCTTTAATTCGCTTTTTCCCTTTACCACTTACAAAATGGCGTATGGTGAGGCCTAACTTATATTCTGATTAGAGGTGTGTCTCACAGTGTCGGTGAAAGTTTTATGAATGACTTCTTCTGTTATGTGGGTTTTATTCTGTGCCTTGAGTTTATGTGGCAAAGATTCTTTGTTCGATGCCATTCTTTATTCAGTGTAGGTGCAAGCTATTTTAATAACATACTAAAATGTTTTTCATGGCATACACAAATATTTAAGCCATATGATCCAACATTCTGGCAACTTTAGGACAGCAATTCTGTGGCCAGCGTAAGTCTCTGTTTGACCCTTTGGTCTCTGTTCCAATAACATGATCTCTTGTTTAGCGCGTGATTCAAAGGTTTTGATAGTCAATCTTAAAATGGCCATATCTTGGTCATACGGATGTCTTTTTCGATGCTTTTTTTTTTTGAAATGGGGTAGAATTTCATAAGCTATGCAATGGTGTAGGTTTTTATCACTTTTTGTAGAGTTAAAATTTTTAATTTTACATTTAAAGTCAAATCACATTGTAACTTGGTCTAAGGTTTACAGTTTTCTAGATCCGACGCATCCGCAGCCAGGATTTTTGTTCTTTGGTCTCTTTTTAGTTAAAATTTATCAATCCTAGGATAGAAAATGGATTAAAATTTATCAATCCTAGGATAGAAAATGGATAAAATTTGATCAATCCTAGGATAGAAACTTCATCATTTCTTGTGGGATTAAAATTGAACATCATGCTTTTTATGGAGCAATATCTCCATATAGATTAGATCATTTGTCTTTTGGGTTTTTAAAAAAAAGAACAACTTCTTTGCTGTGATTGGGTGATAGGTTTATGCTCTCCCCTTGACTGGGTGCATCAAAATACAAAAATCACTTTTACTTTGCGCATTTTCAAGCTTTCATTAAAACCTTTAGACAGGCCTGCCGTAGTGGGAAAAAGTACTCAACCTACAGGAACGACCTGAGTGGGGACAACCAAAAGCCATGGTATTCCAACCCACTTAAAAATTTATGTGAATTTGGGGAAACCCTCTTTCAACGGAAGTGTGCAGGATAACCATCCCCAAAATATTTGTTCTAAAGATTGGGAGGTCTCTCGAGGGAGTTTATCCATTTTCCGCTCTGAACGGAAACCCTATCTAAGAACCTAGAACTAGAAGCACGCTTGTCAGTTTCTAAACATTGTAATACTCGACGGTGCAGGGGCGGGGAAGAATCTACCCTCAAGCACTCACCATATAATTGCCAAGGACTGTTTGCTCAGGGGATCCGGTATCCACTTCCGTCACTTTGAGTACGCACCTGGAAAAGACAAAAACATGGGCACCCTCTAGGGGGTGACATGGCTGTGTGAGTCGACGCAATTCCAAGCTGTGGGCCGTTCGAGTATATAACGATGACCTTTTGTCTCTAGGAGTGAGTCTATTTAAAATTGTCTTATCTTGTTATCAAACCAGTGAAAATCAAGAAGAATCATGTTTGCTTCTTGAACATACACTCTTTGTTTAAGAATCTAGGATTTTAAAACAACTACTCTATTCTTGCTTGATGTGTTTTCATTCATTAAAAACAGATAAGATCATCCCAAAAAGAAACACAAACCACCATGGCTGAAATAGATGAGGAGAAATTGAATGCTTTAGCTTATCAACTAGAGAACCTTCAACAACAAATCTGGGAAACAACCACAAAGAGATATCTAATGCAAAACATCTACCCATATCCTCTGGACCAAACAATGAACATGAGACCTTCTTCACCAACAACTCCATCATCCAAGTTCGATATCTTTGAATTTTTCCAAAATTTCAATAAGCCCAAATCTCAGTCCTCAAATACAAATGATATTGAACAATCTTATCATGTCACGCATTTATCTCCATCCACCATAAGCCAAAATGAACCTCAAGATTCTTTCACCTAAGTTAACAATTCCATCCAATCACCTTCTTCTATCATATCCTCAACATCCAATGATTCATGTCAATCTCTCAATCCAAAGCATGCTAGCATAGACTCCCCTACACATCAAGGTCAAGATATTCTTTCTACTCCATCCAATGATTCCACAATCTCACAAAGTCTTCCCATCTTTGATCAAGATCCCATTTCTCAAGAATCTTATGACGATCCCCTCCTTTCACTTTTCATCCAAAATAATTCACATCCATCTCAAGAGACAAGTATCCTTCCAAGTTCCTTTTCCACATCATCTAATCAATCCATACCATACCATGATTCTATTGCATCACAAGATCATGATAGTTCTTCCATCCTATCTAATGATTTCTTACCAATTGATGATCAAGACACACTTTCTACAAAATCTAATGATTCCTTTCCTCATCAAGATCAAGATATGCTTCCATTCAAGGATACCCTTTCATCCCATGAAGATGTTTATCCTTCTCAAGATCAAGATATGTCTTTCATACCACCTCATGATCCTTTTCCAAGTCAAGATCAAAATATCCCATCATCCCCATGTCAAGATTCTATCGCACCTATTCAAGCTATCCATTAACCCCACACCTATAAATTAGGATCCTCCACCTTTATCCATTCCGGTTTACTTCCAACACCTAACCTCTCATCCATATCATATCCTCCCCAAAATGGACTTGCATCTTGTTTCACAAACAATACATATCCCATTGGAAAACAAATGTGTCAAAGTATGAACTACAAAGGCAAAGGATTAGGCATTCATGAACAAGGTATCCTAGAACCCCTTTTTATTCAAAAACACCCATATCACCATGGCCTTGGTTATATACCTAAGTGTTCTAGTCCATCAAACCTTCCATGTATCCTAGGTCCTCATCCTAGTCCATCAAACTTTCCATCTATCCTAGGTCCTTATCCTAGTCCATCAAAATCTCCATCTATCCTAGGTCCATATCCTATTCCTCAAGAACAACA
>VDFB02129452.1:0-19838 GCA_007258455.2 Sequoia sempervirens | reverse complement strand
CACCTTTTTGGTAATCCAAAAACCATGAAACTTGGATCACCCATGATCTGGAAACATATGAAGGTAACTCCCACATTGCAGGAGCACAACATCAACAACAGAGAAATGTGGAGCATCTCTTTGAGACTCTGGAAACCAAAAAGCTAGACTACAACACTAACACCCAAACTACAACAACCTCAAACATACTTCTAACATCAATGACAGCCAAACTCACACTTTTTACATCAATGACAACCAGACTGCAACAATCTCCCCCTTTGGCATTGATGGAAAAACCAATCTATCATGCACACTTCTCCGCCTTTGATATCAAGGACAAAGGGCAACTTTCTATTTCCCTTTCAAGAATAATTTCTCTTCTTCAAACTCCACCCCTTTGATGTACATTCTCTCCTTGAAACAACTTACATGCTCCCCCTATCAACAACAACCACTACCTGCTCCCCTTGAGAGAAAGCCACCATTAGTTCAGGAACAAGGATGTGGCATGAATTACTCCCCCTGGACAAATGCACCAACTATGCATCTAGCAAGGAGGGGAAATTACCCCTAACTTCTATTGGAGATACTCAAATGTATCCTTTGCAAGTGACTTTGTGAAAATATTTGCAATTTGATCCTTTGTAGAAGCATACTCCAGCTTGACTTCTTTATCTACAACCTTGTTTCTCAGAAAGTGATACCGGATTGATATATGCTTGGTTCTAGAATGCATCACTAGATTCTTGGAAATATTGATAGCACTTGCATTGTCACATAAAATGGGAATAGGCTCATCATACTATAGCTTGATATTCTTCAATGTTTACTTCATCCACAATACTTGTGCACAACAAGATTCTTCTGCAATATACTTTGCTTCTATAGTGGACAAGGATACTGAATCTTGCTTCTTACTATGCCATGAAACCAATCTGCTTCCTAAAAAGAAAGCACCACCACTTGTACTTCTTCTATCATCCACACAACTAGTCTGATCAGCATCAGTGCAAGAACTAAGATCAAAGTCATTACCTAAGTTTGGATACCATAAGCCATAATCCAAAGTACTCTTCAAATATTTGAGGATTATTTTGACAACTTTCACATGAGTTTCTTTAGGATTAGCTTGAAATCTTGCCACTAAGCATACCACATACATGATATCATCTCTTGAAGTAGTTAAATACAACAAACTTCCAAGCATAGATCTATATAGATTTTAGTCAACCAAGGGAGATTTGTCATCTTTGCTTAAATGACAACCAATAACCATGGGAGAACTAACTAGATTACAATCCTCCATGCCAAACTTCTTCAACATTTCTTTGACATATTTTGCTTGAGAAATAAATATACCATCATTCAACTGAGCAATTTGAAGACCAAGAAAGAAAGACAACTCACCAATCATATACATCTCAAATTCCTATTGCATCTCTTCAACAAACTTCTTGCACATCTCATCATTTCCACCAAAGATTACATCATCAATATATAAAACAACTATCAAAATTCTTTCATCCTCAATTTTGAAGTAAAGGTTACTATTCATGGTACCTTTATTAAATCCTTACAGAAGCAAGTACTTATCCAACCTTGCATACCAAGCCCTGGGAGCTTGTTTCAGACCATACAAAGCCTTTTTGAGTCTACATACCATGTTTGGTTCTTCTAATAATTAGAATCCATCAGATTTCTCTATGTAAACTTCTTCCAAATCTCCATTCAGGAAAGCTAACTTGACATCCATCTAATAAACTTTGAAGTCCTTGTGAGCAACAAAAGCAAGAAAACTAAATTTCCTCCATCCTTGCAAGCAGAGCAAAAGTATCCTCAAAATCAATGCCTTCTACCTATGAATAGCCTTTACAAACTAGTCTTTCTTTGTTTCTTACAAATTCTGCTACCTCATTCAATTTATTCCTATTTTTGTCCACAAGTCTTGCAACCAATTCCCAAGTCTGATTCTTCTCAATATGACTCAAATCTTCTTCCATTGCTTGCATCCATCCTTCTTACTTGCTAGCATCAACAAAAGTTTTTGGTTCTACCTTTGATAATAAACAAAATTTTACTTGTTTACTTGCCTTCTCAAGACTTCTTCTGGTCATCACTCCATTCTTGTCACCAATGATTTGATCTTTTGAATGGTTTCTTTGAACATACTTTGTAGGGGTCTTGCTGTTCTTTTTCTATCTCTTCTTTCTCTTTAGCTTCTTCTTCTTCTTCATTTGAGCAGGGAGGTGCATCAGATCCACAGTCCTCAATTTTATTCAAAATTTGATGTAGATCTTCATCAATCTTCACATTAGCGATTTCAACTATTCTTCCCAATATTTTGTTGTAACATTTGTATGCTTTACTCTGAGATGAATATCCTGGAAAGATACCTTCATAATCCCTTGAATCAAACTTCCCCAAAACATCTTCATCTCTTTTGATATAGCATTTTCTTCTAAAGACTCTAAAATACCCGACAGTTGTAGGTCTTCCATACCAAACTCATAAGGAGTCTTAGTGTTGTTCAATCTCAACAATACTCTATTCTAAACATATATTGCAGTATGAGCTGCCTCTCTCCAATAGACATCAAGTAGATTTTCTTCCATCAACATGGTCCTTGTCATCTCTTGAAAAGTCCTATTCTTTCTTTCCACTACCCCATTTTGTTGAGGAGTTCTAGCAGCAGATAGATGCCTCTTTATTCCACATTTCTCAAAAAATAATTGAACTCATTTGAAGTAAACTCATCTCCTCTATTAGACCTCAAACATTTAATACTTGCATTCATTTCATTCTCAACCATTGATTTGAAAATATTGAATCTATTGAAAGCTTTAGATTTATCTTTCAAGAATGTATCCCATGTCATCCTAGAGAAATCATCAATAAAAAACATGAAATACTTTTTTCCTTTTTTCCTTTTTGTTTTGGTAGGTCCGCACAAGTTAGTATGTACCAACTCCAAAGGTCTACAAGAAGAATATTCTTTGGACTTGAAACTTATTCTTGTTTGCTTACCAAACTAACATTCCTTGCACACTGTACTAGCAGGCTTGATTATCCTAGGCATATCTCTTACCACATGCAATGAGTTGATCTTCACAAGATTTTCAAAGTTAATGTGTCCCATTCTTCTATGCTACAACCAACATTCGCTTTCTTGTCCCAAAAGACAAGTTCTCTCATTGACATATCTTAGATTGTATATGTCACCACTTGTTTTAGATCCTTCAACAACCAATTGTCCAGAATTTTCTTGATTTCACATCCACTTTTATTGAATAAGAGATTGTATCCATTTCTACACATTTGAATCACACTTAGAAGATTGTGTTGGAGACCTTTGACATAAGAACATCTTCTATTATGCTCTTTCCATCAATATTGATAGAACCCTTTCCACAGATCTGCACTGAAGTATCATCTCCAAGCTTGACTAAGCCACCATTCCACTTTACAAGTTTGATAAACTTGCTCTTATCTCTTGTCATGTGGTTGGAGCAACCACTATCAATTGCCCATGAGTTAGCCTCATATTTTTGATGAAAAGAAGTACACACAACACTTGGATCTTTAGCTTATCTTCAATCTTTTTAGCAACCACGAACAAGACTTCATCTTCATTATCCAGACCATTGGAATCATCATTTTTTGTAGAGAAAGGATCTTCCATTGAGTGGAGACTTATCTTAACCTTATTTCTTCTAGGCTCTTTGTTTCTTTTACCAGAATATTTTAGGGGACATTTTGAAGAAAAATGACCAACCTCTCCACACTTGAAAAATTTGAAAGGTATCTTGCCTTTGTACTTGCCAGTACCTCTCTTCAACTTCCTTACAAAATTTGCTTCCTCTTCATCAGTGTCATTATTCAGATTAGATTCATCATATATTTCCTTCTTAATAGCTTTGAAAGCAGCTTCCTTCTTAGGACCTTCTTTATCAAATTCTCTCATTTCAAATGTAATAAGGGAACCATACAATTGATCCATTGAAAGTTGATCTAGATCTCTAGCTTCCTCAATATAAGATACTTTAGAATTATAATATTTAGGAAGAGATCTCAATACCTTTTTGAATACCACAAATTCTTTAAGATCTTCACCAAGTCCTTTGATTGCATTGATCACTTCATCTACCCAAAGCACATATCCAACAATATCTCCATCCTCTGACATTCTCAGGTTCTCAAGCTTACCTTTGTAGATTTGCAACGTGGCTTGCTTCACTTTGAAATCTTCATAGATTCCACTCAGCTTATCCCTTAATTCCTTTGCTGACTTGTAGTGCATTACCTTTATAAGGTTAGAATCTGATAGCCCATTCAAGATATCATTCTTTTCCTTTCCATTACTTTCATAGGCCCTGATCTCAACTGGATTAGTTGGTGTAGTAGGAACAATATATCCATCTTTGACATATTTCCAAACACCAAACCCTAAAGAGGTCAGATGAGTTTCCATCCAGAATCTCCAGAAATTGAAATTTGTTCCATCAAATCTAGGCACCTTTTGAGATACTTCTTTTGCAATTCTGAATCTTCCTCAAGATGTTAAACTTCTTCTAAGGAACTAGGATTTGATACCATTTGTTGAACACACACCAAAATACTAAGAGAGGGGGGGTGAATCAGTATTGAAACAAATTTCAAACCCTTTAGAGAAAACTAAAACTTAAACTTTACAACACATGAAAGAAAGAAATAATACACGACACCACACAACACTAGATGTATGTGGAAAACCCCAAAGGGGAAAAACCACGGTGAAATTTTTTTCAAGGAGATACTATCCTAATCCAACCTCATAAATGCATAACAGTTACAACTTTGTTTTAGGGTGAAAACCCAAGGAAGCTACTCTCCCTAAATTTTTTTTAGGGTCACTCCCAATGAAGCTACAAATCCCTATAGAGTTTGTTTTATGTCTACAACCCAAGGAAGCTACTAATCCCTAAATGTTTTTTAGGGCCACTCCCAATGAAGCTACAACTCCCTATAGACTTTGTTTTATGGCTACAACCCAAGGAAGCAACTACTCCCTGATTTGAGAACAAACCCATAAAATATTATAGAATGATAGTCTTTCTACTATCTGAATCTGACAATGAAGCTCAATCCTTTTAATGATTGCAATTATGATTTTTCCCTTCTCTTTTTGATGATTGCAATTATGCTTTTTGAAAAATTCTACAACTTCTTCAAGTGTCTTCTCTACAACTTTTTGGCTCACTTATTTCAACCTTCAAGAAGCTGTCTTTAGTTCTATGAATCTAGCAATCAATCAGGCACACTCTTCACTTCTCTTCTATCACAAAGATATGATCAAATTGTATCCAGATAGGATCTACCACTTTTATTTCTCTTTCAGTTGCTTACATAAACATCATAATGCATCACATATCCTTGATGATACCCTTGACCTAGATCAACTAGGTTTACAATATATACAAGATATTACAATGATTTACATTACATATGTCAACCTACAACAAAGAATATTACAATTACAAATTTTCCAAAACTGAAAAAAAAACATGAAACATGTAGAGGGAAAGACCCAAAATGGACTACATGAAACACTAGGAAGAGGAACATTCCTTTTAGATTCCAACACACACTTAACCTAGTCTTAAATATTCTTCACAATATCGATCTTCAATGATCAACATCTGCACGTTTCACAAATTTAAATTAGGTCAACCTTAAGAAATAAATTATGAAACTTGTAACATGTTAGGAATTACAACATTGTCAGTACACATGAAAGATTAATTATTACTTGCTTTTCACACATATGAGTTGGCATGAACCATACAACATCTTCAAATTGTTTTTAAAAACTTCATACAACCTTGAACTTGTGGTGCACACCTTCAACATACCTCAATCGGCCAAGAAAAAGCATAACCCAACAACACCTTCATTCCAGACCACATCACATGATACTCAAGAAATATCTCAAACAACTCTTTCACAACTTCATGCAACAAAAAGTTGGCGCAAGCCAACATAAATTGAAACTAGCCACCAAACAACACAATCTTGTACTCTGTCACTTCAAAATTTCGCTGCAGAAGGAATAATGATATGAAACTTTGGATATAGTACCTTTACAACATCAAAAACTTAAATTATGATCCACACAACCATATATGCAAATGCAGAGGAATGCAAAACAAAAGTTTGTACCTTTATGAGCATCACCACAGAAATAACACAAACTTGAAACTGTCACAAACACAAACAACTTTCTGATAATCTAAACAACATGAAACTTGGATCACACATTCTCTGAAAAGATATGAAGCTAACTTCCAAACCACTGGAGCACAACATCAACAATAGAGAAATGCAGAGCATCTCTTAGAGACTCTGGCAACCAAACTGCAACAACCTCAAACATACTTCTGACATCAATGGCAACTAGAATGCAACAAAATATAGTAGAACAATCTATGCACATGGAGGAGAAACCGTGAGACCAATATTAAATGATTCTATCTCTTATCCTTTATTAGGATTAGACACATGCACTTGATGCTTGCAAAATGAGCCCCTTTAACATGGGTGTGGTAAGATATAGGCTTTGAAATTTGATGTGGCTTCCACCATGAACCTACCTAAGATCAATACTTAAGTATATGACATTATACTTTAGTGTGAAATTTAAACACATTGACACATAGTCCTAAATCAATCGCTTTTGACATAAGAAAATGTCAATAATTACAATATGGAAACAAAATACTAGTAAATGCATGAAAAATAAATAAATAAATAAATAAGGAAAGAAGAAATGGATTATATACAAAGAAAGTGATGGTAATGCCCTGTTGTGTGGAAAAAATGATAAAATATTGAATGACAAGAGGGCGATGACCCCTTGAGAGGTGATTCATGTAGAAAAAATCATGAGTAAACTCTCAAAAGAACACAAAAGAAAATGTAGAGATGAATATAAGAAAAATGAATATATGAAATGAAGACAATAGATGACAAGATATGGATAAATGCTTATTTCGAATGCTATATTATGTTGGCATATGGAGAGAAATCTTATTTGTATATAGAAATGGATGTTATGCACTAGTGCATAGAAGAACACGATAACAAGGTATCCAATGCATGGACTGACCCTTAATAAAAAAAAGAAATAGGATGCCCCAACACTCTCAAGGCATTTGACGTGCTTGGTGGGTACATGGTCAGACAACCATTAGACATGGAGAGGAGTTTCCGTCATATTTGAAGTTGATTGACCTTGATGGGTATTGTGAAAGAACACTCAACGAACACAACACAAAAATAATAGAAAATGCCTTAATGTATACCAATTTGAAATAACATCATATATAATGATTGTGGTGATCATGCATAGGCATAGTATGGGTCAAACGATTTATCAAAATATCAAAATATGAATCAAAAGAGGAACAAGATAAATCAAAGACAAAAGATCAAAGAGTAATAATAAATCAAATATTGAAAGATAAATCAAAGAAGTAAATAATCAACATTCAATTGACATACATTAGTATAACCTCTTTCCAAAGTGGTATAGGATAAATGGACGATGATTATGCCTAATGTTGGGAATGATGCATATTGTAAAGAAAAATGGAGGAAATAGGAAATTTGGACGATGGAAAGTGATGTAGTAGTTGTATATTATTGAGGTTGATTTTTAGGTCTTGATTTGACATTAAAGCACACTATTTCATGTGTGTAGTGTGTGTGACATAAATGTTTCTATTTGAGATTTATTGATGGAAAATGGAATGGGACATACCAGGGAAATTTTTTATTGATGGCTTGGGGGATACAATTGTGTTCATGGGATAATGAAAAATACATGAAACTCATTTATTATGGAAGGGATTCAAATCATTAAGTCAACCAAATGATACATCTCAATATTTATTCAAAATAAGGAGGTAATCACTTGCTCCCAATGTAAAAAAAAGTGATGAAACTCTAATATGAACGACAATGATAGGAATGGGTGAAAGATGAGGACCTAAAAGATGACAAAGTTTAGTTTATTACAAATGGTACTTGTGAGTAGGTTTTCACCATGGTACTTGTCTAATGTACCACCAAAAGTGGTTTTCACCATAAGATACTTTTTATTTTTACTATTTTTCATTTTTTTTTTATATTTTCTATTGGCATATTCCTCATATTAAGCATGAAAGCACTTGAGATGGATGATGTTGATGAGAATGTCTAGTGAATCACCCTCAAGGATAGCTAACTGATATGATCTTGAACCATACTTGGTGATGACGACATATGGTTCTAACCAATTGGGATTAAATTTACTCTTCTTACATTAGTCTTTTAGTTTTTTCTTATTTTCCTTAAGCACAAGATCACCAACTTGAAACTCACAAGCTTTGATTTATTTCTTATTGTGACATGGAAAAAAAAATCCTAGACCCAGTGAATAGATTATGAAGATCAATATTTCTTTGCATCAATTTTAGAAGCCAAGCTGACAAGGTGATGAGATTGGATATTAACCTAAAAGGAGAGTCAATATGTCCTAAACCTAGTTCTTTTGTTTTTGATTAACGATAAATAGGTTTTGAAGGGTGCCTAAAACCTTGAACAAAAAGAGATAGTGGCAATAAAGATAAAATCATAGATTGCCCACCCAAACCCAACAAAAAACAAGCTGATTAACTAAACATCAACAAAAAGACACAACCAACACAAAAATAGTAAAGTGCACCAAATGGCCATTAGAGAAGCTATTTAAGCATCTTTGCCGCATCTAGATCCTTAGACGTTAGCCTATCATGCATCTCCATAATTTCCTCCACATCGCGACCAGGAACCATTTTGCATTTCTTGGTTTTACTCCGAGTACACACACTCAGTCTGACATCCAAATTAGTGGTAAGCATGTCCATAACAAAACTCTCCCCCTTTCCTTGGTCACTTGATCATCAAACAGTCCTCTACTATTCAATTCCTTAGCCTTCTGGTTAAGGAAGATCATATCGTTAGTCGAGGCCTCCAACTTTTCCTTGCTAATATTAATGATCGTGTCCACATCCTTACGAAGTTTCCTATTTTTTTTTTCTAGAAAATCCATCCTCGGCCCATAATCACTCTTCAAATTAGCAAGCTCGTCCACCACACAACCAACACTGGAGTTCAACGACCTGGTTAGCTTGAAGATGGAATCCTCCTTGAGACTGCGCAAAGTGGAAATGTTGCAACAGGCGATGGTGTCATGCTTGTTGTGGAGGTCCTGTACCTCTTGCATGAGCCACATAAGTAGATTGAATGAAATATCAGCCCCTTCTTTCACCAACCTAGATACTCGCGAGAAATTCAAAGCACCCCAAAACACACCTCTGCCCTGATGTGACCCAATTGGAGGATCCTCCTCTTGTAACCCCTTAGGGAAAAGCTTAGCCTTACCCCTATCCTTGGACTCTAAAATCCAAGTAGAGTCATCCATGCTGACCACATAATTCCTCTTACCACAGGGGACCCACCATCACCAGAATTCCTCATTCCATCACCTTGGATATTCTCTGCCACCTCTTGAATTTTTTCACCCACATCCTTTACATGGCCCTTAGCCTTCTTACCACTTGAAAGAACATCCTCAACACCTTCAACAAAGGCATCCTTCAATTTTCGTTTAACACGCAGGAGGAGAGATTTTTCCTTAGAAGTTGAGGGCTTCACACCTCTAGACGAATGCGTGTAATCCAAGTCAGTGTCATAGCCATTGGACCAACCCTCAGACTCCTCATCCATTTCCATCCCTCACTCTCTTGAACCTCTTTAATCTAACATTTTCCACTTCCTTTCCCCTTCTTTTTAGAAATAGGGGATTGGGGAGCTTGAACAATACAATTAGCTTTGATAAAATCTACAATGAGCAACATCAAGCCCTCATGTAGAAAAGGGTTTCTAGGGTTTTTCCTATAATTTGAAATAACTTCTTCCAAAGACATCAATAGGTAAAATGGGAAGGACACAAGCTTACCATGATGAAAGTGGTTCAAAAAAATGAAATGGTGACCATGTACAACGCCATGTATTTCCCATCAAGGGTGAAGTACCGCATCAACGTTACTGCAACATCATGCTAGATGGGTTTTATCGTCATCTTGTCATAACCTCCGCAGTCCAATCTGACCATCTTGGCTTGTTCTTTGTCCTTGAGAAAGTTTTGTCTTGCCGACTGTGAAATATTCTTGTCCCTGTAAAATTTCTTGCCTTCCATCGACATACCCGTTACTTCAGCAAGAAATTCTTCATTGATGGTAGTATCCCTACCAAAAAAACTCAGCACATATCAAAAAATCCTTCAATATACTTGACTTAAAGCCATTCAACTTCTCCATGAAAGGAGTGACACCTCCTCTCTGTAGAATCACCTAGACATCGGCAATTGCTTTAATGTCATCACAAGATAGAGGCTCCGTTATGCACCTATCCCCACCCATCATCAAAGCACTAGTAGAAAGAGACCGCAAACAATGAGAGCACAAGGCAAGAGGAAGATAAACACCCATAAAGCGTGTAGAGAAATCAAGGGTAGTACCGATTGAAATAATGGAGAGGAGGCTTAAACAAATCAGCCGTGGAAGACCACAAATTCCAATGAGTATCAACTGTGTGAAAATTCTAATCAACCAGAGAACTTCATGATACCCACGCATTCCAAAAGATGAGGTGAACACAACCATCGAGCTAATGTGAATCATTATGAATGAGGGTGCTTAAATCAATAGGTAGGATGTCATTAACATCCCATGATCTCACTGGTCTATCACCCCAAAGTTTGCTAACCAATCAACCACATAATTTGCCTCTCTATAGGCATGAGATATATAAATATCATCAAATTCACCACTTAGAACCTAGTTCTTTTGTTGCCTTAACAATTGGTTGAATTTAATGTGGATTAAATTGATTTAAATAACTACACAACCTAAAATAAAAATATAATTTATCAAAAAAAACAAAACAAAAAAAGTAACAGATTGAAGATAGATTTGAGAAGGGAAGAATTTTGTGCACGTATCTTATAAATCTGAAGCGAAATTGGGAGGTCAAAGGTGCTAGTTCCCTTGAATGAGAAGTCAAATCCTGATCTCTGACTTTCTGGCTTGAAACCTATAGGTTTGCACTTTTCTCTTCCGTTTCATAAATTATCATCTTCGGATTTGAACTTGCAAAATCACAATAAAGAGGGGGAAATGGTTGGCTATATAGAAGACTACCTTAGTGAAACCCCCATTTTGGTAATTTATACTTTTAAAACAAGTCATTAGGTGCTTGAAGGAAGCCAAAGCTATCTCCAAAACCTAGATTCCATCATTTCCTTCCATAGACATCAAATTCTAATTATTTTTCTAGCTTGATTAATTCTGATATTTGTAAGAAAATTTATAGTGTAGAAAATAGAGAAAAAAAAGCACAAATTTAACATAGCATTTACATGGAAAAATTGGGAAAATTATACCAAGAAAAAACCACAAGAAAAAATCTTTCATATTTTATTTATCTAGAAATTCACAATTACAATAACCTTTAAAAGTTATAAAAAACACGACTTCAATAGAGTATAAGCAATCTAAGTTGTAGACTCCTTGTCAAACAAAGCTTTCCAAGAATATAAAGTGCAACTCATACAACTACATGTCAAAAATTTGTCAAAACTACCAAAAATAGGGAGTCCCCTAAAAAAATTTGGCGTTGCCTTTGGCAGGAATTCCTTTGATGTGAATGCCATTCAACGCCTTTGGTAGGAACACCTTTAGTATGAATGCCATTTGATGACACCATTTGATGGGAACACTATTCAACGTCGCCTTTGGAGGGAATGCCTTTAGTGGGAACTCCTTCGATGTGAATGCCATTTGGTATCACATTCGACGGGAATTCCTTCAGCGTGAATGCCATTCAACATGAACACCATTCGGTGTCGCCTTTGACATGAATGCCTTTCAACATTGCCTTTGATGTGGACACCATTTGACGTTGCCTTCGATAGGAATTTCTTTGACATGAATGCCATTTGGCATCTCCTTTGACAAGAACACCTTTGCGTGAATGCCATTCGGAATCACCTTTGGTGTGAACACCATTTAGTGTCTCCTTCGACATGAACACCATTCAGTGTCTAGGGGCCTATGAAAAACCCCTTGGGACCCCCCTTATTTCAACCTTCCATAGAAGATTACAAAATATGGTTGTATAGTATGCCTTTGACCACACCTAGCATGTACCTAAAGCATTAGCTAGATATCAATGTCGACTATTTGTCACTGCTGGAATAACAATAAAATTGACTTCAAATTCCAACAATATTCACCTTGTAAATCTATAGAAATGGATGTATTTTGGTAGAGATTTTTCTATATTAATTGCTTCCTCTTCTAATTTGAAATAATAATTCATGTATTTATAGTGGAACATAGGAATAAATTAAATTTTAGGCTAACTCATTTAATTTTAAATTTTGGGATTTAATTATTGCCGAGACCAAATTTGAATCTACATCTTCGAAGTTAGAAATTGAAAAAAAAGGGAAATCAAAATTTATCAAGAAAAATATCTAGACTAAGTTGCTAGCACTCCTGTCTAGCCTTTTTGCACACACTCAAATCTAATTTACAAGTTTAGGGCCTGCTTAATTAGGACTTATTCAGAAAATGAGCACTTGTCGAGGTTAAGTTGATGATGCATGAGCATCTTGGCTACATCATGTTTCCACCATGAAAATCCTTGAAAATTGATCTAATTGGGTGTCTTTACCTAGGTTATGTTGGTCATTTTTCTCATGAATAGGTCATTAGGAGGTGTCAAAGTAAAGTCTTGAATCAATTTTGTTAAAAAAACATGAAAAGTTGTCATACAAAGATGCAATTTTGTAAAGTTGCGAAAGCAACATTAGGAAGATGAAGAGACATTTAGTTCTAATTTAGTGGAAGGTAGTTAGAAACTTAAGATTCATGTTTGAAATTCCTTTAAAAAGGCTTTGTAACCATTTGGGAACTCGTGGGTGATTGAGTTTGAGAATTTGATCAATAAAAAGCACTGTTTTTATGCATGTTTCTTCAGAAATTTGTTGATTTCAGTGGCTGTACGACCTTGTACGGGCTAGAGTTCATTTCTAATTGATTGTATGAGATAGTAGGATCAATCACCTTCCACTTAATTTTTGTGTCACACAAATTGATCAAATTTTGAGTGAGTTATTTGAGTTTTTCAGAAAACTATCATAACCCTGATCTAGGGTAACCGGTCAACATTTGAAATTGTATTTCTTAGGTTTTAACCATTAAATCCTTCTCAAAATTGGTGCATAAGGAGTTTTGAATGTATTTTAATAGATTCCTAAGTTTCAGAGGATGAGCACGTGGTTTTGGGCAGTTTTAATAAAGCCCTAGTATGTAGAAACTGTGTATGTGGACAGTTAGGGAGCTTAGAGGGTAGGGTTTGTTAAAAAACTTATGTAAAGAGACTTTTGAGGGTTAAATTAGCAAGAGAAGACCTAGTTTGGAATGTGTAAAGTGTTGGTTGGGTAGTTTTGAACTTGGAGTTGGGAGAATCAATAAACCCTGTCTAATTTAAGTCTGATTAGGCCATACAAAGAGCCCGGTACAGTCCAATTTTAAGGTTTAAGTTATGAATACCTTATATTGCATTTTGTATATGTTTTAGAACCCCTTAAGGGGTTTCCAAAAGTTTCTTTACAATATGGAGATTGAGTCTGTAGTAAGAATTATGTCTGACAGTCTATAAGTGTAGGGCTACTAGATATTTGGTTTCAAAGAAGGAATGGTGAAAAATGATGGGACAAACATTGAGAAGTGTTTGTTTTGGATGAGTTAGGTTCTTAAAGGTTAATAAAGGCTTGAGAAGTCTGGCTTGGGTCTGAAGGGTTTAAAACCTAAATGATGCTATGTTGAGTCATGGTTTGAGTGAAGAAGGAATTGAGTGGTCAAATGATGGAATGGTAAGTTTATGAAAGGGCATATTCTAATGATTTTTTGTTTTGATTTAGTTAAGGTTTTTAAAAGATGAAAGAGACAGTTGAGGCCATGTTTGGGGCATAGTAATTGGAAACCCCTAAATTTTCTTTTGTGAAATCATTGTATGAAGAAGTGCTCTTGTAAAATTGAAGGAACATAAGGGATGAAATGCCTAATTTTGTAAATTGTATTCAAGTGAAAGTGGTTTCTTCCTCTAGCATTGCATCAGTTGGTGAAATATTACTAACAAGAAATTCTTAGGGTAGCACTAACACATAATCCTATGTTGATAGGAAAGGTCAAGGCCAGGGAATGTATCTAAAATGCATCAATGGAGAGGATACTAAAGTGAGATCCAAATAAAGCATGAAATTGTACTTTCACCTTAAGGGAGTTTAATTTTTGACGCTACATTTAGCCCCTACTTTAGCAACCATATGGAATCACATGCATACGTAAGCTAAAGTATTGAAATTAAATCATAAAAGGATACCCAACATTATATTATAGAGGATGTAGATAATTTAGTTAGCAAGAAAATGAAGCCCCTAGCATAGTAGCTTGTAGACCACAACATTAGGAATCACATCCTACAAAACTAGTTCATTAGAAATCCAAAACCATCCTGCACATACAAAGTTGAATGCATTAGTCCAAAACTTCTAAGGAGAATGACATTTGAGGACAGATGTGTTCCCTCATTCTTTCCTCTTGCTTTATGGAGGTGGAAACATGCTAGTCATCTTGCCACATTAAATTGATTAGGGTTTTGATGAAAACAATTTTTATAGGGCCATGAGGACATAATGCCAAAAAAAAAAAAAAAATTATTTGAACAATGGAAGAGTCATGATTCCAATTTAATAGATGACACAAAAATTGGAGTTCACAATCCCAAGTTATGCTATTTTAAGATGATATTCAACATGAGTGATATATTACTACATTTTGCTATAACATTTTTACCTTTTTGCCATTCATTTTGACTTTTGTAGTTTGAGAAACTTGTGAGCTAAGCCAAGCATTCCTAGGAGAAAAGATGCCACAACAATGACCATACTATGCATCGAGGCTCAAGGCCTTGAGGGGAAACAAAATGCAAGGGTTGATGACATGAGAGGTGAGTTGTATTTGTTGATATTATGGATGCACAACCCCAAGCTCCAAAATCTCAATGAAGGACTTTAGCCATGAAAGATAATCAACCACAAAGAGAAGGTGCTGCAACAATGTTGATTAAAGATTCTATTGATATGATGAAAATGTGATATTGATGATATTGATATATGTTACAAAATGAACAAGCATGCCTGGATATAGGCAAGAAAGAAACTTAAGATGCATGAGATGTTGCCATGTGTCTTGATCTAACAACATGTGACAACATGTGAACCCTATCTAGATTGATTATTGAGATAAGTCTATAAGGAGAACTCATCTTCTAGAAGGAATCTTATCCCACCAAACAAGGAAGGGAATATTTTTTATTAAATGATTTATCTAATGATGCGTCTAATGACTTAATTAATTAAATGCAAGACCTAAGTTAACTTATGCTAGTGTAATTAATTAATTACACTAACAATATTTTCACTTTCCCTATATTTAGGAGCTTCATTTAGGCTAATTTTAATTATTTTATAAATATGGAGCACCCTTGACCAATTCTGGAATCCTAGATCCATGAGGGTGCCCCTAACCAATAGTGGCTCCCTAGACTAGCATGGGAACCCCTGACTAGGCATGCAAAATTAGATTTTACAATTTGTTACTTTATCATTGTGTGCTAACTAATGAGATAATTTTTTATTGGATGAAAAATACTACCACATGTGCGATAGAACTTGGGGGGTTGCCTATATAGTCTTCTTCATGACCATGCTCATTGCTTTCTTTGGTAGAGCAACATCATCTATGTGATATAGGTTTGTTTTGGGTTTGCACCATTTCCATAATGAGGTACCATGATGCTATGTTGATGACACTCTTGGAGTGATGGGATGTAGACAACTCTACCTTCCATTTGTTGACAAGAGAGATGATAGTGACATTGGAGGATGTATATCACATTCTTCAGCTACCCATTTGGGGTAGGATCATGAGCCACGAGGAGGGGAGGGCCTCAAATGAGATCTTAAATAACCAGTACTATTACATCAACCGTCATATACCACAAGATGACAAGGGCCAAATTTACCTATGGTGGTTGCTTTATGGAGATATTGAGCTTCCTCTCATTCATCGAATTATGATCGTGACTATAGCACTAGTGATTATACTAGAAAAATGAGGCACACACCTGCATGGGGGCCTCATATATATACTGTACAAGAAATAAAGGAGTGGCAAACTATTTCTACTTAGGGACTAATCATGCTAGTGCACCTAGCATGCACCCTTCTTCAATTGTGGGTGTTCCTATAATACCCCTCCCAAAAATGACATCTTTAATGATTGTAAATTAATAATTTAGGCAATCAAACAATACTAAATATTAATACTAGGCCATTGAATATATATATTTGATAAAAGCCTATGTATTGAATGTGGAGGGGCGGTAGGGGGGAGGGGAATTTTTAATGTGGATTAATAGAAAAAAGCAAATCTTTATCGGGTGGTTTTTCTCCAGTTGAGGTTTTCCACGTAAATTGGTGTTGTTTTCTTTATTTCCCTGTCATCTATCTTTTTAACCTCTTTAAATTATTTTATGAATAATTTTAGGTTTAGATAATTATTGGCTGGTGTAAATTTAACATATTGATGGACAAAAATCTGAATATCAACTGTTTTATTTCAAGTAGTTATGGGTCTTTGCACATGCTGAATATTATTTTCTTTATCAACCGCAGCCATTGATGCTTTCATAATTCTCAATGTTATATGCTTAGTTGAGTAAACAGGCCTATATGGTTTTTACATGGAATTCTGTTTAGTACTATTCCCTGTGGCCAAAATATATCAGTTGCTTGGATTTTATCATTTGTATTGTTTTATAAAATTACTTTACCATACTTTTCAGTGTTATTATCCTTCAGCCTTCAGGTTGTTGGTAAAAAAGTTGCTACCTGTCTAGATATATTTCCTTACAATTACAGTCATCTCATGTAAAATTAGCTGCTTTTTATTGTAGTTACTCATATTAAACTCTCTGAAAAAGTTAAAGCTACTGAAGACCGTAACAAACACCAGAATAATCATCATTATGAACCTTTCAAACTGATTCATTATTTGAATTGCGATACCATCTTTAAATTTGTAATATAAATTAGTTATGCATTTAGTTCTTTATATCTGAATCTTCATTAGCAGTTCTCTAAGCCTGTTCAAGATGTGTTGCCTCATTCTCTCTTTACAAAAAAATCTGCAAAATAATTCCGATTTCCAAGTGAAATATCAATATAAGAATTCTTCACTTTGTGCAACTTAAATCGTTCTTTTGCTTGAGCCTGTCATCTGTTCGATGTTGCCAAGCATACATAAAGTGTTGATGAATTTTTATACACCTTATCCTTCAAAGTTTGAATGAATTTGAATACCAGAGTGCATATGCATCACTAAAATGCACAAAAGCCCCGCTGAACAATTTGTATGATTATTTTTGGTTGGGGTTGAAGCGTTTAGGTAATTGAATCATCAAAAAGATTGAGTCGTTCACCAGATTGCGATTTTCATGGCGTTGATGTTGGTGTATCATGTTTTGTTTGGACTCCTTGCCTCCTTCTATCCATTTCACTATAGAATAGCTTGCTATCAAACCCAATATTTAGACTTTCATCCACAAAATTTGGAAGTTAGTGTAATTTTTCGTGGATTAATCCATTGATTTCATTTGACATTAATTATAATGGCTATTAAGATAGTTATAATGGAAGTTGTCCCAAGCGCATTCGCAATTATCCACAAGTGGTAATTCCCCCTTGCTTATTTCTTTTAACTCCATTTTTGGTTATTTTTCTAATATTATTCTTTTCTGTTACGTTTAGTCACAAATTTAGTTTTACTTCTTGGTAGAATGTTGTATTTACTCTTTGGCTATGATTGTTAGGCATTAGAAGTCTTATTTGGTTAAATAATTTTATGATAGCATGAGTGGAATCCTTTGCCATCCGTGACATCATTTTAGTCTCTTAGGAGATGTTGGTGTAGACATAGAAAATGTACTAATTGATATTACATTTGATCCCCAATTAATAACACCTTTCATCCAAAATCATCCCTCGGCCTAACCATTTAATACCTTTTATTTGATTAAATTCATCAATATTCCTCTCTTAATTAAATAAATCATTTATCTAATTAAATCATCATTTTGTTAATTAAATCAATCAGTCTGATCTAATTATCCCTATTTAATTAAATAATCAATTTTATTTGATTAAATCTCTAAAGTCCATCCATTAAATTAAATAAATTAAAACCTTATTTAGTTTAAATATAACTTCATCTCCTTGGTTAAATAAAATAAAAATCTTTATTTAATTAATCTTGAAATCATATTCTTCTCATATTTGATTTAAATCAATCCATAAATTTAAATCAATATGTCACATCATTTTGATCTCTCATTAAATTAATTAACCTTGATTAATTTAATCTCTTCTCATGTCCCATCCTCTAGCTTTTGCAACTTGCACAAGAAAATAGATTTAATTCATTTATTAAATCTCTATTTTCTCTCAAAAGGCATAATAAAGGAATATTCCTCAAATTTGAATTAAAATCCAAGTGGACTTTGTCCTTCCAACAAGGCATTTACTCCACCTAGAAAGTCCATTTTGACTTGAGCCAAGTGGCATTCAATGCACCTTCTTTCCCTCTTACATGTCATTTCAACAATTTCAAAATTCAAATATATGCATTTATTGACACATTCTTCAAAACTTGCACATCCTCCATCCATTCACATTTGACAAGTGGCACCTTGCCATTTGTTGATTCTTAGTCCCACATTCTCTTTTGGGACATTCTTCCAACTTGAAATTCTATAAATAAGAGGCTTCATTCCTCATTTTATCATCCACAACTTGAGTAAACTTACTATACTCAAATTCATAGCAATATTCATCCATCTTATTGAGTTTTATAGCTAGGTTATGCATATTTCATCTTGGAGCACTCATCAATCTTCAACAAAGTGGATCGCATCATCAAATCATCTCATCACATCATTGGAGTTGGGAAAGGGACAATTTTCACATCAAATTGACACCAACTCCCTCAAGAGATTAAGAGTTTGCTTTGTTTAGAATAGAATTTGATATCTTAGCTTCAAGTTTGTTGTGTTCTTCATTTCATTCCTTTTCTTTTGCATTCAAATAGATTTCTTGGGGAATCTATATTCTAATTTGCATTTGATCTTACTAATGTGTTGGTTTATTGTGTTTTTGCAGATATAGGATCTAGGTTCATAGTTGGAATATTTAATTAATCCCCAAGTCAACACCCCACATAAGCTTCCTACAAAAACTTAACCTGCAACATTTATTTTTGGTTGCGATTTTGAAATTCAAAAGGGAGCACTCATCTTTGAGCTTGAAACAACTCCAACATATGCTGCGTGATAAATGGAGTTAGGTGATTTTGAATTTTGGAATGAAGCGCTCATTCTCATGAGCATTTTCAAGCAAGACAAAAAGAATGTCTTTACAACCGTTGTAGTAGAAGAAGTGGATAAAGTCAGTTTTTGTATTGAAGTGAAGACCCTACAACAGTAGATGAAGTAGAGAATGTTCAACATAGAATAATGACAAGAGCAACATAGAAGGAATGTTTAACAGTCGCAACACATTGTCAGCTACAACTACAAGATTGTAGCAGTTTATGTTTTTGAGGTGAGTGTAG
>VDFB02129451.1:0-17201 GCA_007258455.2 Sequoia sempervirens | reverse complement strand
AAAATGATACTCCACTTCAGCTTTATGTAGCTTTCAAAAAGAAACAAAAAAAAAAGTGATTGTAATCATATCATGACAACCATATTTTTGATAATATGTAAAAACTGAGAATGATTATTATATGTTAATGAATGAATGTGAATATCTTAATTAATGAATGTTATATGTTAATGAATGAATGTTATATGTTATTAATGGATGAATGAATGAATGTTATATGTTATTAATGGATGAATCAATGATTAATGTTATATCATTGGGTATGGGGAATTGAGAGTGATGTGAGGGGGGAGGGGAGGGCCAAATGAGCTTCCACCGTCACGTGGTTGGCCTTGTTAAGTAGAGAATATTAAACTATACTCAAAACAAAGAGAAGCTCAATAAGGTAATGCACTTTTCAATATAAGAAATGCATCGTTTGAAGCATCAAACCAATATGCAATCTGTATGTATGATCAGTCGTCAGTCTCTGCAATGGTACATTTCCACGAATATATAATTTTTAATTTTTTTTAAATGTTGCTTCTTCGTCGCAATTTCGACGATAACCACCGACGAATCAACAGAAAGGCTCGATGAAGTTGCTATAGCTGCAACGACGATTTCATCATAACTCCCTACCCATTTCGTCGCCCTTCCGGCGATATTTCGGCTTTGCTACCACACTACTCCCTGCCAATTTCGTCGAACTTTCGATGAAATTTTAGTGTTCTTCCGACGCTACTCCTTGCTAATTTCGTCGCAACTTTGACGAACTTTTCGCGTTGTTTTGACGCTGCTTCTTGCTAATTTCGTCGCACTTTCGATGAACTTTTGGTGTTCTTTCGACGCTACTACTCTACTATTTCGTTGCTATTTCGATGAACATTCCATGTTGTTTCCACGCTACTGCTTGCCCATTTCGTCGAACCGACGACAAACTTCTGGTGTAATTCGTCGGTGGATAAACAAAGGTTTGATCGCTATTCCGACAAAATCCTGAGGTATTTCACGATGCTGCTGACCGACGATTCTTCGCTGTTATTTCGACTTTTAATTTGTCGTCGGCATTGTGACAAAAAAAAAGCGACGGAAATATTTTCGCCATTGCGTCGATCCTCCTATAGAGATTTGTCGAATGACCGACGAACGCCCGTCGAAAAATGGTGTCAAATCTAGTAGTGGTTTAGGGATTCCTTGGAAGGTAACAAGTCTGATTAGTTGAATGAATCAACATTCTTTTCAGTTTAAAAACCTTGATCTATCTTTTTTTTCTATTTCTTTAAAAACCATCGGTTAAAGTAGGTTTATATAGATGTTTGATCTTGCAACAATCAAGAAGCTCAAAACCAGCATGCCCCTTGAACATTACAGCCATATTGACCACTTCATGAAACAAAAACATTGTGAACCAACATCAAAGACCTTGGGAGGTGATTAGTTTGATTACTGATTTTCTTTTTCAAGAGAGGTGAGATACTTTTACTCTTATCTTATCTGTATGTTGTGGATCAATTTGGCACATCAACAGGAAACTAGCGCTAGAAGGAGGGCCAGAAGAGAAAACTAGATAATATTGGGTTTTTCTCACCAGAGAGGTCCCATAGAGTTCTTCAATCAACTAAAAACCCACCACCTTTGATAGAAATCAAGACCCCAACGACACACAATATTTACATGACTGGCACAACTATTCTACCACCCTTGTCAGTTCCACTCACTCCACCAGGCTTTCCACCGATACCCCAGTTGATACCCGTGAATCCACCACCAAATCCACTTCAATTGCCATTACAGGTGGTTCATCCCATCCAACAGCTGGCTCAACCTCCACCACCACCACCAATGGAATTTTTTATGAATAATCCCTCTCCGTTGGGGACTATTCCTGGAGGCTTTCATAATATGCCTAAGAATCCTAAGAGATTCTATCCCAAATACATTCATGGCGAATCAAGAAGTGTTGAGGAGCACATACAAGCTTTTAAGGATGCTTGTACCAGAGCCCAAATAGCTCACCATGATGTGGTTTGTAGGTTGTTCCCTTATTCCTTAGGGGATAGGGCATACAACTGGTACCTAAATCTTCCACAAGTTTCTATTATGAGCTAGATAGATCTAGAGAATGATTTCATCAATCAGTTCAAAGTTCATGTGGATCCAGCTATTTTGTTCCATCAATTTGCTACCATTAGGAAGGAACCATGTGAATCACTGCCCTTTTTTAATACAATATTTCAACGAATGTATAGGAGATTGTAGGACCCCTATCTAGTCACAAAGAATAGTGCCATTCAGGCATATTTTAGAGTTATAGACCCTTTGCTCAGCTTGTTCCTACAAAGGACTTATCAACAGTCAAATATTGATTCTCTGTCTAAAGTTTATTATCTAGCCATCAAGCTACAACAACAAACTAGCTCTCAACAAGGGAACTTGGGAGGAGGTTTTCCTTCTATGGGGTATCAAATGCCTAATCCAACCCCTTTATTCAATACTATCCCAGGGATGTCTCCTTCCCATTATGGACCTATGTCTAAGTTGCAGACTCAATCTCTTGTTCCATTCTTTGCCAATGGAGCTCTTGAATTCTCTCAACAATCACAAGCTCATCACAGTCCACATGGTCATCATAATCAAGCTGGAATACCAAATCCTATCAGTCAGCCACCTATTGCTAAGCATGCTGAGAGTGAAAGGATATTTCAACTCACAAACAAGGTGGAGACCCTAAAGAAAACTCAGTCTCAAGTCATAAATGACATGGCTCAGCTTAAACTGAACACCTCTCAGAACCAGGCTAATTATGCTAATCAAGGTAATTACCCTAATCAGAATAATAATAATAAGGGTAATTATCAAAACAACAACAATCACAGCTAGAGGAATTATCAAGGCCAAAACTTCCTTAACCAAGGCTATCAAAATCAGAATAGAGGATATAACTAGAGGCCTAATAACAACAGACAATGGAACAAAGGGCCAAATAATGGTGGAGTTTCTCACAATTATCAAGCTAATGAGGATAGGCCACATACTACAAACATGCCTGACCTCAATTTTATGACTAACTGGTGCAGACTGCATGACACTGCAATTCATTCCGAGGTGAATTGTCCTAAAATGGAGAAGGTTGTGAAGATGACATAGGTAGATGCCCAAACACTCCAAGGGAATTCAAATAAAGGAGGTGGCTCAGTGGATACAACAATGGCTTATGACCTCTTTGAAGAAGAACCTTCATTCCTAATGTAGAATAAGAATAAACTAGAGGAAGATCTGTATGATGCCCAAGCCTTTCAGACAAAGGAAGGACACTTCCTAAGAAACTAGAATAAGGGTTCATTCACTACATCAGCACCACTTAACCACATGGTGCCTCCAAATCAGAGTGCTGATAACAACCCTCCTCCACCAAAGGGTCCATCTGACTTCTCTAGCAGAGGTAATTCATCTAGTGTTTTCAAATATAATGCAAGTTATAACACATAATTTGATATTGTTTCTGAGATGCAAAAATAGAAAACCTCTTTATCATACTTTGACATCCTAAAATGGTGCCCTTCCCAACGAGATATAGTAATGAAAGCTTTGGAAGAAGCTGATAAATCAAAAGGAAAAACCAAGGTGGCACCCACTATGGACATGAACGCAGATTTGTTCAGAAGTAAGGGAGGGACCCCACCATTTCTTTTAAGTTTGAGAGTTTGTGGGAAGAATCTGCACAATTTTCTGCTAGATTCAGGGGCTTCTGGAAATGTTATGCCATTTTCTATATGCAAAAAATTGCGATTGAATCTTGTCCAAACAAGAAGGTCATCCAACTTGATAAAACAAAGGTTAATTTAGTTGGAGAATTAAGAAATATACATGTGCAAGTAGGGTCTAACCCTAGGATTCAAACCAACATGGATATTTAGATAGTAGATATTCATGAGACTTACGGTATGCTTTTAAGTAGAGATCTAATGAAGAGTATAGGAGGATATCTCTCCCTTGACTTTTCACATATGTGGCTACCATGGAGGGGAATGCCTATGCAGATTAGGATTGAGAGTGAACCTCGCCTCAAACACATCATCACTGAGTATGATTATCCCAACGAGGTAGCTTATTTTGAAACTGAGATAGGGGTTTATAAAAGAGAGGAAATTTTGACTCTTTCGGTTCTTGATTCTAATGATTTTTCAATACAAGAATTCCCTAATCCCATGATTAGTGTAAACCAGTAGGTATTGATCAAGAAGCTGCAACAGGATCAGCTGGTCTTAGGGGAAGATATCAATTTGTGGAGTCTTCTACTCCCAAATTGGTGCAAGGTGCACTACCAAAATCATTCGGAATTGACCTGCCAACCCTGC
Organism: Sequoia sempervirens; assembly: GCA_007258455.2. Taxonomy (NCBI): domain Eukaryota; kingdom Viridiplantae; phylum Streptophyta; class Pinopsida; order Cupressales; family Cupressaceae; genus Sequoia; species Sequoia sempervirens. The sequence goes on along the minus strand of VDFB02129451.1, from coordinate 12,861 downwards.
ATCAGTGTTCTAAATCATGTTTTCCAAACTGAAGAAACTAGCCCAAGTCACCTTGGGACCATCTTAGATCACTTCTCATTGGAAGCCAAAAATGCAATAATGTTAACTAGGGATAATATGCCTTTAGAGGAAGTCCCTCCTCAAACTGAACTTACCCTGATCATAATACCAGACCAACATAGTCATGTTGAACAACCCCATGGTTTTTTTGATACCCCTACACTCAAAAGTATACCAAAACCCAAGGGGTTAATCCAAGATACATATAATGGTCAAAAGGATATCCTAGGATTACATGATATATTTGGGCTGGAATTGGATATTACACCTAATAAACCTATTGAACACCCATCCCCAATATTTGATGCAAAAGATCAGGTGGCCCCACCTATGGTTCATCTTAACCAAGAACCCACAACAAGCTCACAGAGATCAACCCTAGCTCATAATCAGCTATGGACCCTCACATTTGATGGATCCAAATCTAAAATAGGGTGTGGTGCTGGAATTGAGTTAACCAGCCCAAAAGGGAAAACATTTTTTGCTTCTTACAAATTGCAGTTTGGATGCACTAACAATATAGCAGAATATAAAGCATTAGCTTGGTGACTAATGTTCGCACATCAGAAGAAAGTTACTGCCTTGATGGTTAAAGGAGATTTAGAAGTGATTATCAAGCAAGTACGTAGCTAGTACACATGTCTCAATAAAAGGCTGGCAGCTTATAGAAATCGGGTGTGGAACCTGATTGAGGAATTTGATGCTTTTGGGATTAGTTTAATCCCTAGAGAGGAGAATCAAATAGTTGATTCATTAGTTGTTGCCACAAGTACCCTAGAGCCCATGCAAGGCTCTAAGCTCAGGAGATTCTTAGTAGAATTGATAGCCACCCCGACTATCCCTGATAATGTCAGGAACTTTCAAGTCTTCGACGATGATCGACATATCCTTTCTTTTCTAGCAAGCTCAAATGTTTTCGAAGGACAGATCATCGATGAGTCCGACAGGGATCAAGGAGACTGGAACCTCGAAGACTGCGATACGGAAGGTGTCCTCAATTTAAAAGGTAATACCATTCCAAAGGGAATGGTGGCCTTAGAAATAATTTTTGATTTAGATCCAAGGGCTCAGGAAAAGGTATCAACTGAAGATAAGGGAGGTGTATATGAAACTGTTAACTTAGCTAACTCTGGCCCTAAAAGGAATGTTTACATAGGGAAAGCCTACCCTGAAGCAATTAGAGAAGATATATTGAGGGAACTGAAGAAAGATATTGCTGCAATAGCTTGGGGGTATGAAGATCTAAAAACATTTCATATTTCTATGATAACTCATACTATTCCTTTGAAGCCTGAAGCTAGACCATTTCGGTAGAAACAACGCCCTGTCAACACCTTGATTGAACCACTGATCATTGAGGAAGTTTAGAAATTTCTTTCTGCAAGAATAATCTTCCCTGTTCGACATTCAGCATGGCTGGCTAACTTGGTTCCAGTTCATAAAAAGAATGGGGAGATCAGACTATGTGTAGATTTCAGGAATCTGAATAGAGCTTTAGAAAAGGACAACTACCCACTCCCTTCTCTAGACGAAGTCTTTCAAACTGTCAATGGGTCTCAAATGATGTCGTTCCTAGATGGTTATTCTGGGTACAATCAAGTGATCATTAATTATGAAGATAGAATGAAGACAACCTTCACTACTAAGTGGGGAAAGTTTGCTTACAGGAGGATTCCATTTGGTTTGATAAACGCTGGAGCAACCTTTCAGCATGCAATGGACGTAGCGTTCAAAGATTTGATTGGTAAGTGCATCATCATTTATATGGATGACTTGACAGTATTCTCTAAAGATAGACTAAACCATGCTACGGACTTGGCTAAAGTTCTTGAAAGATGTATCCAATATGGTGTTTCTCTGAATCCTAAAAAGTGTGTGTTCAGGGTTTTTGAAGGGAAGCTTTTGGGACACATAATCTTGGAAAGAGGGATGTCGATAGATCTAGACCAAGTTGAGTCTATTCTGAAGTTAGCCATTCCAGGAAGTAGGAAGGAGATGAGATATTTCTTCAGAAAGATCAACTTTGTGAGGAAGTTTATCACAGGTTTTGCAGAGATTGTTAAACCTTTGAACGAAATGATGAAGAAAGATGCTAGAATAGAATGGAGTAATGAGGCAAAGGCTGCTTTTTCTCAGGTTAAGCAATCCATTTCAGAGGTGCTACACTAGTCCTGACTACTTGAAGCCATTCTATATTTATTCTTTTGCTTCTGAACACTCATGTGCAGCTGTCCTGACACAACGAAGAGAGGAGGGGGATGAAAGGCCAATTTCCTTCATGAGCTCTCCGTTTAAGAATGCTGAAGTCAAGTACACACCTCTTGAGAAACAAGCTTTTGCATTAGTTAGAGCTGTCAAGAAGTTCAAGCATTATATCCTTCGAAGTCAGATCATTGTTGTGGTTCCTAATGCTATTGTGAAATCTCTACTTATGTAGAGTGAGTTGGGAGAACGAAGAGGGAAATGGATGGCTATTTTGCAGGAGTTCGATCTAGAGATTCACCCTATGAAACTTGTCTGAGGTCAAGGCCTATCTAAAGTGATGGCGGATGCTAGTAAGAACATTACTTGTCAGCAGTACACAACACATTCCTTTTCTAATGACTCTTGGTATGTCGATATTATTTATTTCATGCTCAATAATCGGTGCCTAGAGGGAATAAATACAACTCAAAGGAGAGCACTGAGAATGAAAATCTCCCATTATATGCTCAAAGGAGGATTGTTATATAGAAATATTTTTTAACGAGTTTATCTACGATGCCTTGATCAACAAGAAGCTAAGCACGCAATTATTGAATTTCATGGGAAACATGGCACGGGTCATGGTTCTGCGGATTCTTTAGCATACTAGATCCTCAGATCTAGTTATTATTGGCCATGTGTGTTTAAGGATTCCCACCAACATGTAAGGACATGTCATATATTTCAAACTTCTACATCAAGAGAGCGTCATCCAACCATGCCATTGAAGCCTATTTATGAGGTAAGGCCATTTTCCCAATGGGCACTTGATTTTATTGGGGTAATTAACCCAAATTCTTCTATAGGACATAAATTCATTTTGACTACCACAGATTACTACACGAGATGGACATAAGCTATACCTTGCAAGAATAGCACAACGGAGGTAGTAATCAAGTTCCTCACTGAATGCATCACAACTAGGTTTGGAGTACCCTTTGCACTGGTATGTGATAATGGACCTACCTTTTCTTCTGCCAAGTTCATTTCATGGTCTTATGATCATAAGATTGTTTTAAAGTATTCTTCAAACTATTATCCACAAGGAAATGGAGTTGAAAAATATACTAATAAAAATCTCCTAGGAGTAATCAAAAATTGCTAGAGAACAATCCTAGAGACTGGCATACCCAGTTAAGATTTGCATTATGGGCAGATAGGACTAGGATCAAGGCTGTGTTGAAGACTTCACTGTTTAAGCTAGTGTATGGCCAAGATCTTGTGTTCCCTATTCACTTGCAAATACCTATCCTAAAATTTATGCAAGAATTCTACTCTAATGATGATAGGATTGAAGTAAGATTACCTAGCTTGCTAAAATTAGAAGGGTAGAGAGATGTTGCTTTGTAGCAATTCTTTAGGTACTAGGTTATTGTCAAACGTTGGTTTGAAAAAAGAGCAAAAATCAAGGCCTTCAAGATATCAGACCTTGTCTTACTGTGGGATAAAGCCAATGAAAAGAAGGGTGACCACTAGAAATTTGATAAACTCTGGTTGGGACCCTATCAAATTGCTGAAATCCTAGGAGAAAATGCTTTCGGGTTGAGTAGTTTAATAGGAGAACCTGTTCCATTTCCTGTCAATGGACAATTTCTCAAACATTATTTTGGGTCATGAAAAGGTCTGGAATTTTGTTGGGTTGTATATATGTAAATAGTTTGTTGTTCCGTTCATTTTGTCTTTTTTTTTGTTTTTTGGCGCCCTTCATTTTATTCAATTGAGTAAGGGGGGTCGTTATCTGAAGCATACTTTGGTTACTAGGAGGGAAGTTGGTTTAGATATTTCTATGTTTTCTAATGGGATGATTTTGTTCTAAATTCATTGTTTTATGTCCATTGTCAGTGAGAATTGTGGAAATTCATTGAAAAAAAGGTGTAAAGTAAGCAATCTTCATTAACTACGATTGAATCTGTCACAAATCATCAGAAAAAATCTCCTTTTGTAATGGTATATTTGTCTTAGGATGATGGTGTTGCAAGATTTGAGTGAAAAATCTGATCCCCATATGTTGTTATGAGGTCCATGGTGGTTTTCAACATAGTACAGATGTTGGACATTAGACATATTGAAAAAAAAAAAAAATTAAAAAAAGAGAAGAAAGAAAGAGAACTATCTAAGAAAAGAAAACTCAATACTGAATGGGTGATTCCAATATCTCTACCAGGGCTATGGACGCCTGACTGGTAGTAGAGAAATGCTATGAGAAAACTAGAGGTATCTCCATCAGAGCTATGGATGCTTGACTGGAAGAGGAGCAATGCCCAGGATATCATTGCACAATAGTCAAAGGGAATCAACTCATGTAGTTCAAATCTTACGCATCATTGTTCAAAAGAAAAGGAAAAATTTGTAAAAGGGTGATGCACCATCAAGCACACACATAGACTCAAGGGTAGCCAGTGTTGATTTACATTTGAGATTTTAGCTCAACCTTGTTTACTAAGACTGACCCAACTGGAATTGTGATGCCCATAAACTAGGAGTTCTGGGTAACTGAATCCCTCAGTTTCTTGAAAATGGTTAAACCATTTTCCCAACCAAGTCACCAATTGTTATGCCTTGCATAACCACCCCATTTTAAATTTGATTTTAAAATGGGACCCCTCTTTTGCTTTCGCTCTTTGTGTTTCTCCCCCCCTTGATTTTGAGGTTTTTCTTTGCCTTGGCATGTGCTTAATATGTTTATCTTGCTTGCCCAAGTGGTTTTCCCAAGGTGAGTATTGAAAATATTATGTTTTGGGCTAAGTTCAGGTTTTCACCCTAGTTTGGGATTTCCTGTCCATTCAAATTTTCCCAAACTTCTTTCAAAATCTAGTTTCTTGCTGTCGTTCGAGATTTTGACCTAGTTCAGGATTTTTTTCCCTGATAGGATTTTCTCGGATTATGTTTAGAGTCTGGCCTGGCCTGTTTTGCACTGCAATTCAAGAATTTTTGGCCTTCACGAAATTTTGCTTGGGTCAGATTTTTCCAGATTTCTGCCTAGCCGTCGGGTTTCTGAATTTAGTCAATTTGGGTGAAGGCGTTGTCGATTTTTGAGTTTTCTGCCAACCTCAGGATTTTCCTGCCTGACAGGATTTTCCTGGATCTCTTCAGCTTCCCAGAAGTGTGGTCTAAGTTCAGAGTTTTGCGCTCTTTGCAGAATTCCGGTCTGGCCAGATTTTTCTGAATTCTCCGTTCTGGCCAAATTTTCCAGGTTTCCTTTAGTTTTCTCGAAGTGCAATGTTCTGAGTCATCCGCGGAAATCTGGTCCAGCCAAACTTTTTTGGATTTTCTGGGAGGCATTGTGAACAAGAAAATTTGGTAAAATTGATGAATCTAATGATGAATTCTTGTGTTTCCATGCTTTAATTTGGTAAATTTCATTGTTGTATTCTGCTTATGTTCATTTTGATGATCCAGTGTTGATGTTTAATGGCTAATTTAATGGTTTTTATCATGATTTTAAGCTAACACTTTTATGAAATATTGTCAACAATCAAATTCTCACATTGGTGTTTGATGAATGTAGGCTGATTTTGGCAAGGCAGCGGCTGGAATGGCTAAGAGAGACTGGGACAATATGATGGACAGATCTAAAGAATAATGTCAATGCCATTGAATGACGAACTAGGGTTTTGCCTATGCCACTTGAGGACAACTTGCAGAGGACGTTCTTAATGATGAAGGCCATAATGGAGCAAGGTATGGGTCACGTGGAGGAATCAGTTAATGCAAAGATGTGTCAAAATTCATGCTTCCTCATTGTTTCACTTTGCTTCTCCTTCTCACATTTTGGTCTGTTTCTTGCCTCTAGTCGATGCCCTTGCATTTAATGCATGTTTGACTTTGTTTCAAACTCTTCTAGGGCCGATGTGTTTGGTAACCAACTTATTTTGTAAACCCTAAACTAGGCCAATGCATCTAACGCATTTTATAAGTATGGCATTTTTCCTTTTTTAAAGGTGGTCGTTGTTAGGATTAGAAGTTAGACAAGTTAGTTAGCAAGCTGGAAGATTCAGAGGGTAGAAAAAAAAACTCAAGGAGTGAAGTATGAGTTAGAAATTATTTTATTTTGAGCAGTCGTTGTAATACAAAAGACTCGAATTATTTCCATCTTTGTGGATTCGATACAACTGAAGACATTGTGTTCTTGGTTAATTCGTTGTGTTGATCTATCTTGCATGATTCTAGCTATTTATGTTTTGTTAGAAAGTTAAGAAAGATGAAGATGAGTTAGAAAAGGGTTAAGAAGAAGCAAGCTAGGGTTTTATGAAGTTAGATGTTTTTACAGTTCGCCAGGAAGAGGAGGTGATGTATCTTGATTTTCTTAGCATAGATGGAGATATTTTAAAGAAATGGGTTTTTGTACACTAGTGATCTTTCCAGATTTGTGAATGTTGCTTACCTATTTCATTAACAGTAGGAGCAACCAGATTTAAACCTACTTTATATTATGCTCTAGAATGGTATTCATTTTATGTTAATCATTTTGATTTGAAAAGCTTTCATGGAATAAAATTTTATCTTATGTTTTGTTTGAATAATGATTTGCAATCTGCTATTAAAGTTTGCACTGTGAATGAATGAAACTTTGTATCAATTACAAGTTAATTTTATTCTGCAGTTCTAGTTTAGGGATTCCTTGGAAGGTAACAAGTCTGATTAGTTGAATGAATCAACATTCTTTTCAGTTTAAAAACCTTTGAAAGGAAATAAAAAGAGCAATGGAAAGAACTAATAAATGAGAAATTGTTTGAAGGAAAGATATTACCAAATAGATTGAAGAAGAAAAACCAAGCACCACCAAAGCAAGAGAGACACAAGAATTTGTTAAGGGGAAAAAAATAAGAAAAAACCCCAATATTATGAATGGAGGCAAAATGCCTAAACAATAATACAAAGAGAGAGAGCTTCAGCCTTAACTTGCTTGCTTGAATCTTAAAGAATGAGAGGAGAGGCACCTCAATAAGTAGAGGTGAGAAGAAGGAGTTAGAATGTAACTCCCAACTCAATGAATGCCACCATTCATCTATGTGTGTGCAAAGTGTCATCTCTTAAGGAGGTGGTTACAATATTCCTTAATAAAGGAATTAAAAATATAATCCTCACACATGTGTGAGATGACAAAGACAAAAATACTGTAGGGATTCCTTTGGAATATTCCTACTAAAAAATTACAATTAAAGAATAACCTTTACCAAGTAAAGATTAATCTTCTAACATCCCCCCTTAAGCTTTACTTTGGGAGGTTACATCAAACCCTTCAATGGGTTGTAATCCAAGATTTTTACAATGGAAGAGAAATTTATCTTTACAAAGAGCTTTGGTGAGAATATCTGCAACTTGATCTTCACCTTTACAATACAAAAGAGAAATTTGCTTGTCTTCAATTTGCTCTCTAATGAAATGATGTTGAAGAGCAATGTGCTTGGTCCTTGCATGAAAAATTGGATTCTTTGCCAAAGAAATAGCACTTTGATTATCACAATATAAAGGAGTAGGATCCTTTGGAGGTAGACCCAAGTCTTCAAGTAATCTTCTTAACCATAATGCTTCTTTAGATGCATTTGTACAACCTTTATATTCAGCTTCTATAGAACAAAGAGAAGTAGATTGTTGTTTCTTACTATTCCATGAGATTGCACCTAATCCAACAAAGAAACAATAACCACAAGTGGATCTCCCATCATTGGGATCACCTCCTAAATCTGAATCAGTATAACCCTTTAAAGAAAAATCACAATATCATTTTCACTATGCTTAATATATAAATTTGGATCATTTTTACTGCTAATGAAACCTTGAGATAGAAAGAAAGCATAGCCCAAATTATAAAATGTCAATATATAGAAATAGCAATAATAGATCTAGGTTTCCTCTCACTACATCATTGAATTTTAAAGGGAAATTGTATCAAGATTAATAATAAAGGACTCTGAAAAAATTGGTCCTAAAGATGGTTTTAAAAAAAAAAACCATATTGCCTTCAATAAAATAATGAAACATAAAGGTTTCAAGAACTTGATCCCCATCAATTTAGAAAATAGATCTAAGTTCATAAAAAATAAGTAAGTGCATACCATCAAAGTGGATGGAAATATTTTCCATGGGTCCCAAAAAAATCTCCAATGAGACTTGATAAATATATGATTCATTATAGATAGGGCTCCCTATGCAACATTACTACAAATGCGACTAGCGCATAAAATACATATTTAAAGGCTCCATTGAGACTTGATAAAGTGATTAATTTTAAAACATATATAGATGGAATAAATTCATCAAGAAGACAAATTGACCAATAAGGAACAATATTGTATTAATGAGACACAATAAAATATCAAATTCCCTTTTTCAAAACAACATAATTGTAGTTGAGAAGGAAACAAAACTTTGTTTTAAATATTGTAATAGATCAAAAGCCACAAATCAAGCCACCTTAAGTTATGAAAAAAAAAATTGTGATGGAATAATGGGAATTGCATATTATGAAGTGAAGTATAATTAAGTATAAATAAGTCATTTAAGACGATATTCATGCATTCATGACTACATGAATATCCCCTTTTCATATTCCAAATATAATTGAGTAAAACAAGTACACTATTATTGGGTTGATCAAGTCCAATAATAAAGTACTTGTGAAGTTATTTAAAAAACAAACTTTTTATGTGAAGTAACATGTTGAGATACACCTGAATCAATAACCCATTCAAAAGGTTTAGAAACATTAAAACTACATGTAAAAGCACGTCTAGATTGATTACCATTGTTATGAAATTGTTGATTATTTTGATTCATAGAATTTTTCTCATTTTTCTTTTTAAAAAAAGTATTTTGCCAATGACCATCCTTATTACAATAAGTGCAATGTGGTCTCTTAGAAGAGTTAAACTCTCTAGGATCATTGCCATAATTATTATAATGAGGTTTGGAATTATAATGTTGTTTAGAATAAGGTTTAAAATTTTGGTTATGATTGGACAAAAAAGCATGCTCATTAGACTTAAGAGTACCAAACTGAATTAACTTAGCCTCTTCTTGTCTTAATAAATCACGAAAAATATCATAAGTTAATTGAGTAGCTAAAGAAGGAATAGCTAATTGAGCATGAATATTAGTAATGAATTGCTGAAATTGTCTAGGAAGACACTTTTTAAGAATAAGATGAATTAATATAAGATTATCTAATTTAACTCCTAAACCATCCAATTGACTATTTAAAGCATCAAATTTCAATAAAAAATCATCCATAGATTTAAAATCGGAATACCTTAAATCTTCAAGTTGATCTTGAATTTGAATTTTTCTTGATTCATTTGTACTATCATAGACTGTTTTGAGTTTGTCCCATGCTTCATAGGCAGTTGTACATGTCCCAATGTGAACATAAAGTTTGGGTGACATGGAGATACCTATGAGGCCAAGGGTTTCTTCATTTTTGAGATTCCATTTTTCAATTTCATCTTTGGATGCAGACGAACCTGGTTTAGATTTAGGATATGTAGCTACATCTAAAAGATGTTTAAATAGAAAAATGAAAGAAATGTGAGTCTTCCAAGAATGATAGTTAGAAGAATTTAACTTGATTTCAAGAATTAAAGTTAACATTGTAAAATATTTTAGTGCACAAAAAAAAAAAAAATCTAAAAGAAATACTTTACAACTCAAGAAAGAAATAAAACTAATTGAGCTTGAAAGAAGTATTTAGCACTCTTTGAATAAAAATATTTTTGAAAAAAATATCGCTTGAAAAAAAAATCTTTAATAATGAATTAAATTGTAAAAGCTTTAAAAAAAATAAACCCTTTTATGATATTATTTTTAAAATTTTTTTGGTAAGAATCTCATTTAATATCTATAAAAAAAATATTCTATTTAATAACTAAATTCCCTATTAAATAAATGTTTTAAAAAGCTTTCCTATAAGAGAATATTAAAAAATAAATAAATTATATACTAAACTAAACTTTAAAGTGAAGATTACACCATTTATAATTTAATTAAAAGTTAATAATAAATAATTAAACTTTTCATTAAAAGTCTACCGAATGAAAAGTTATAAAAGAATTTTAGACTTTTTTAACACTTGAAGTTTTTTTTTAAATATAAACTTCATATAAATGAAGGCACGGGCAGGAGAGATTTTTTTAGAAAAAATACTTTTAAAAACTTTACCTATATATTAATAAAAGAGCCCAAATAATGGGTGGGATTTTTATTGCTAAATTTAGGTTTAAGATTTCAAAAAGAAAAATAAAAAGGGGTGTCACATTTTATTGCTAAAAGGGCAGCCAATGAAACAAAACGGATAGAGAGGCGAGGGTTTAAACGAGACAGAGGTGCAGAGGGTAGGTCGGCAAGAGACAATGAAGCAGCAATGGGCCACGACAGGAAGTAAAGTTTCCAGGTGAAAAGAAAAGAAAACCAGAGGCCAAGACAACAGCAGCCGAAATATCAAACCAACAATGACAGTGATTCCGGAGAGGCATACAGGATATGGACTACGGGAAGCAGCTTACAGGCAGAAACCCTATGAGGGTTATAAATATTTTTATTATTATATACTATTTATTATTTTATAATATAGAATTTTTTAAAAAGATCTTTTTAATTTTGAAATCTAAAATAGAAAAAATAAATTTATTTATTTTATGTTATATTGATATAATGCTTATTATGAAACTCTCTTTTTGTAAAAAAAAACAAGGTATACATGTGTATTTTAAAAAAAATATATATAAACTTGAAAATAAAAGATTTTGATAAAAAAATTGTATTATTTAAAAATATGAAACCCTTAAAAAAAGGTAGAAATTTATTTTTCAAAAAAGATGATATAATGATTGTAAAAAAGGTTTATTTAAAAAAATTTGCTTTAAAATTGAATATAATTTTTTCCTAAACTAGGGCTTTAGCCCTAAAAATTTTTTGCTGAATAGAGTGATTTTTTTAAGATTTCAAACAATATTGTAAACAAAAGTTAGATAAAATAACCTGCATAATAGGGTTAGGAAATTTGGAATAATAGGCTATACCCTTATTGGGTTTTTTTCATTTCTTAAAAAAAATACACTAAATGCAAACAAATTATTTGAAGTATGAAACTAGAAAATTGAAATTCCTACACAAACACAATAGGTTAGAAGACAAAAAAAACCAAGATTAGATACTTTGCTCTTTTCTCCTCTTTGAGAGTGTCTCCAATGGTGTGCTAAAAAATTGGTAAACCTTCAACAATGCAGCTCACAAAATATTAGTAATACCAAGCTCTGATACCATGAAAGGAAATAAAAAGAGCAATGGAAAGAACTAATAAATGAGCAATTGTTTGAAGGAAAGATATTACCAAATAGATTGAAGAAGCAAAACCAAGCACCACCAAAGCAAGAGAGACACAAGAATTTGTTAAGGGGAAAAAACAAGAAAAAACCCCAATATTATGAATGGAGGCAAAATGCCTAAACAATAATACAAAGAGAGAGAGCTTCAGCCTTAGCTTGCTTGCTTGAATCTTAAAGAATGAGAGGAGAGGCAGCTCAATAAGTAGAGGTGAGAAGAAGGAGTTATAATGTAACTCCCAACTCAATGAATGCCACCATTCATCTAAGTGTGTGCAAAGTGTCACCTCTTAAGGAGGTGGTTACAAATATTCCTTAATAAAGGAATTAAAAAATAAGCCATCCTCACACATGTGTGAGATGACAAAAAGACAAAATACTTGTAGGGATTCCTTTGGAATATTCCTACAAGTTAATAAATAATTACAATTAAAGAATAACCTTTACCAAGTAAAGATTAATCTTCTAACAACCTTGATCTATCCTTTTTTTCTATTTCTTTAAAAACCACCAGTTAAAGTAGGTTTATATAGATGTTTGATCTTGCAACAATCAAGAAGCTCAAAATCAGTAGGCCCCTTGAACATTATAGCCATATTGATGATTTCGTGAAACAACAACGTTGTGAACCAACATCAAAGACCTTGGGAGGTGACTAGTTTGATTACTGATTGTCTTTTTCAGGAGAGGTGATATACTTTTACTCTTATCTTATCTGCATGTTGTGGGTCAATTTGGCACATCAACAAGAAGGTTAAGATATTTCAAGCCTTTGGTGATTCATAGTTGGTAGTGAAACAAGTCATAAAATTATATTCTTCCATGATAGAAGATTGGATAACTATAGAAATAGAGTTTGGGACTTATTGGAAGGATTGGATGCTTTCAATATCGAGTTGATCCCTCAATCTCAAAATCATACTACTAATGCCTTGGCTCAAGCAACCAACACTCTCTAGTCCTTGTCACTGTCAGGTCTCAATAAGTTCACTATTAAGCATACATCCATCCCTTCTATGCCTGATAATGTCAGTCACTTTCAAGTGTTCAATGATGACAAGCACATCTTACATTTCATCACTATTTCTAATGTGTTTGCAACCCAAATAATTAATGAAGCAGAGCCTGAGGAATCTAAATTAGATATAAAAGGGGTCATCAACCTAAAAAAAACACCATTCCAAGAGGCATGGTCCATCTTGAATGCATATTTGTGGGACCAGGACCAATAGGCAAA
>VDFB02129449.1:0-22492 GCA_007258455.2 Sequoia sempervirens | reverse complement strand
TTATATTTTATGTGGATTTTCCGAATATTACATTCTATCTGTAGGAACTTTCACCCTTGAATATACAAAAGCAAGTGGATCCTCTGATCATTATAGTTAACATTAATAAAATTTCCATTAGATGTACTCTCATTGACATTGGTTTAGCACTCAATGTATGTAGCATTGATCTATTGCCTAAGATTAATGTTGATTTATCTTCTCTTAATACTTATTTTGTTGTCATTCATGGGTTTGATAATTTTGGTCGACAAGCCCTAGGCACGATAGTCTTTCCTTTGAGGTTGGGACCTATTACCGTACCCACCCTTGTATATGTTATGTCAGAAAAGTTACCTTACAACCTTCTTCTTGGTAGACTATGGATTCGTGCTATGTGTGCAGTCATGTCTACCTTGCATAAATCTATTAAGTTCATTTGTAATTATCAAGTAGTCACGGTCAAGGCTAACCCTAAGGCTATGCACTTATGTGAGATGGAGACTGTCGATCAAGTTTTGAGTGTGCCTACTCTTATTCCTTTAGTATCTTCAAGTGTGTTGATGTTTTCTCGAGCAATACCTACTACAAAGGATACTCTTGAGGTAGATGTCCCTGAAGAAGATCCTTCTAAAGCAAGAAATCTTAAGTCTGCTTCTTCTTCTCAAAATAATGCATGTCTTGGTGATTATTGGGGTTCTCTAGGATTTATAGATTCCTTTAGTAGGGAATATAAAGTTGACCCAATCCACTTAGATCTTTTGATAACATCATCCAAACCCACTATCAAAGATGATCATTCTTTTGTATCGCGGGATAGCATAAATTGTAATGTTCTTAATGTTTGTCCTCCCCCTTCTAGGGAAGATGATCTCACCTCTGTTAAAGAGGCCAATGTTGGTAGTCCTATCAAGAAAGATGATGTTAATTGTGTAGAAGAGTATGATCCCCTTAGCCCGAATAATCCTCTCCATGCGGATCCTCCATTGTCTTCCATGTTCGTGTCTTCTTCTTACGAGTAGTCAAAATTATCTCCACAAGAGAAAGAGTTGTTTCCTACCCCTCATTCTTTATCTAAAAAAGAGTATATCTTGTTGAGGCTTCTAAAACCTCACTTGATTGCTCTTCCTTCTCCTACACATAAGAAACTTCATAAACAAGATAAAGAAAAACATTCTTTTTGTGCATACCATCAAGTGCTTGGCCATTCCACTAGCCTTGAAGGATAAAATACAACAACTTCATTATTCAAGTGCTATCACTCATTTAATTGCCAATGCACCTGCCTCTTCTTCAAATGAAAAGTAATATCGAGGTTTACCTCTATCCCGTATGTTTTATGTACCTTGCATGGTGTTAGAAGCGTAATTTTCATAAAAATTCTAAGTATTTTATCATTTTAAAATTCAAAATTCCCACTCTTATTTTCATGATAAATCACATTATCACCATTCACATGGTCATTTTTACCCTTTACCATGTTACCATTATCACATAAACCACCCCTCATAACACCCATACTATACTCTCTATCGTAGTCCATCTATAAGGAGCTCGTGATAGGATAGTGAGAGGAGCCACTATCATATACCACACCTTTTACACTATACCGCTATACCTCGAGAGGTCAAGACACAGCCCACGATAGAGTGGTACATTGAAGAACGGTACTAGAGGCATGCCACAATACCACAGGGGAGCATAAACTGATATGAGGTAGTGCGGTAACTAGGCCGTTGGGTCATTTAAAACACACCAATCACATCAGTCAACATCAAAACATAAAATTGAGCTCGACACAAAGATTTGAATTGTGCGAATTTATGAGCCAAGAGTAAATGTATCTTGGTGTTGAAATACACGAAACAAGTTGAGATTTTTCACTCATAATAGCTGAAACCAAGTTGCAGATGAGCTCAAATTATAGGAGTAAAGGGAATTCTTCCAAAGTGAGCTCTATCCCCAAGTAAGTTTTTCTCATCATTCTCTGTGAATTTCATAAAATGGCACCAAAGAAGACTGAGGTGGGAGTTAAAAGGGATGAAACCAAAATTAGTAAACCCTCCTTGCAATCACCATTGCTTTCCTTGTTTCTTATTCAGTAGAAAAAGGATCTAAAAAGGTTTTTAGAGACTTAGCACAAGGCTGTAGGGACCCCATTATACCTCAATTGGGTTGGAACCTTTATTGGTACTTCTATTAAAATAGGAATGACAAGGTTCCGACATCAAACCTGTGGACTCTAGATTTGGATAAATTGATTGTCCCTAATGTTTTCATTGAATTGAGCTAATTAAAGCCCTTGCCCATAGTTGCCATGCCCCAACCAAAACTGTTAGGCTTCCAAATGGTGAGTGGTTAGTTGATTTCACAAGAGATTCCATTATAAAAAATTTAAAGCTGAATAAACAAGTTGTAACAGAGATGAATTTAGTTAAACTAGAGTAGGAGTATAAGAGGTTGAGAAGAACATACCAAAGTGATGAGCTTCCCCTGCACTTGAAGAGAGGTCATGATAAACGAAAACTCCCCATCCCTTCCTCTAAAATGGAACCTTTCCAAGTCACATAATTTCAAGTTTATTTCAAAAGGACTTATTATGCATTGTGTCAAATCTTTGGGATGGATGTAGAGGAACATATGCCAATGGGATTGATGAGAATGGCCATGAAAATTCAACATTCTAAATTGAATGTAGAGTTTTATTTTGCATCTATAATTGAGGAACAAATACATGAGGGCTTGTTGCAAGTTAGGGAATATAAGGGCCCCATTAATTTTAGGAAATATTATTTATTGTGTCACTTAATCCTGTGTCAGAATGAAATGAAGTGGACTGGAAGAATGAAATTGTGTACACAAGAAAGTGGAGTAAGATTCCTTGTGCAAAATTGGTGTTACATATGGGATAGCAGATGTGTAGAGTGTGAATTTTTAGTGTTTCATGATAATTTTTTTGTTAGACTGATAGTTGCCCTCAGTTACCCAACACCAAGATTGCTTGAATCATTGATGAAAGTCATGAAGCTTGTACAGTATAGGCCAGACCAGGGCTTTACCCATAACTATGCTGACTAATTTTTTATGCCTCAACACACAATTATCAAAGTATATGGATGTAACCAAGCACCACATATTTTTCCTAAGTTTGCACTTGCAAGGGTATATTTTTTATAGATTATGTGGAAAATGCTTTGGATGGAGCATGATTTGATGAGAAATCAAAGAAAAGGTACATTTTTTCCTTATTACTATATTTCAAGAGTTGGCCATTGGGTCTGATATGCTAGAGGAACTACAAAAGTTTATGAGGGTTAGCTACTCTCTCAAATCTACAAAACAAAAAGTGTGTGACCCAGAGGGTCATATCAACATGATCAAAAGAACCTTGTTGACAAATAGGGCCTTCTCACATGGCTTTGACCCTCAAGAGGATGTTATAAGGAATCTGGTGTATTTTGTTGATGCAATGCAAACCAGAAAAAGGTGGATAATAATGATGAAGTGGGAAAATCAGAAGAAGGAGAAGGATGGAAGTTTTAGAAGGTGTTTTTTCAAATGAACGCAACCTTTTGAAAAGGATGTAGATGATCCTTACGAAGTTTGATGAATTGTAAAAAATGGCCCAACAGGAGGGGTTGGTCCCACTTCCCACACCTCACCAACCACCACATGAAGCATCCACATCATAGACACCACCCTCATCACCTACACATCCATCTCCTCCATCTCCTACTCATGAACCACATGCTAAAACATAAAAGATTGAGCCATCGGTTGGATATGACTCAAGTGATGATGAAGAAGAAGAAGCAGTCCTAGGTCTGACTAAAATAAAGGAGATAGCAGAACAACAAAGAATTCAAAAGCCTCATGATCCTAAGATAAGGCTTTCAAAGGAAGGATCTGATGAAATTCAAGAAGATGAGAGGGTAGTGGTCTCTCAGATTCATGGAAGATGATGATTTTATCCACACTAATGAATTTAAGGATTTTTCGATCAAAATGAAAATGAAACGATTTGATGAAATGTTGAAAATCAATCTCATTGGAGCTAATGAGTCGAAGCAAGCTAAGATCCAGGATCAAACATTTAAATAGCTAAGTGTTGATAGCATTATTCTCACCCCCCAGGAGGCAAGAGAAATGGTATTGAAAAGTGATATGCTAATTATACTAGGGATAGAGTTGTCTAAAATGTTTCTTCTAGATCAGATCAGAGCACATGATGCCCCATGTTGGTAGAAAAATTTTTATTTAGAAGAGGGTGTCTTAGGAAAAGGGTATAATCCTACTACACAAACACTTTCTCTATGGAAAAAACAAAAAAATACAAGGAAGCCTCGACTCTTGGATGTAGTATAGGAATTGAGGGGTTCAACAGGAATTGAAGGGGTCAAGTATGATCAGAACAATGAAAGAAACAACTCCCACAAAAGTTGCTACTATGACCATGCATTTTGCAATGTTCAGCAAGGATGTAGTAGAAAATATGGAGAAGAAGATTAATGAATATGAGAAGAGATTGAAAGTATTGAATGATGAGGTGAACAAGTTTTTTATTGAAAATGTGAAGCTAAACTAGCAGTTGCAGCAAGCCACCACAGTGAGAGGAGATGAATTAATTGTCTATCACCCACCTATCCAGGTAGAAAATCCATAGATACAACAAATGAGAGATAAAATTGATATGTTGAAGAAGCATAACATGGAGGATGTCAAGAACCATATCATAGAGACTCTAAGGAGGATATTAGAGCATAGAGTTGGGATATCAAAGGAGAAGATAAATGGAGTACATGAAAACTTCAGCAATTTGATTAAAGCTTTGGATTAGATAAATACTAACTCCCCCATCCTTGAAAATCTCCAAAAGAGATGGTAACCTACTTTCCACATATTGAATACTTTATGCAAAGCTACACAGAGGGATCTAGAGGCCCCATCAAGACTCAAACCTGCACAAGAAATGGTAAAAGGTGTGATTGAAGAGTATGAGTATTTGGTTGATATAAGGAAGAAAGTGGAAAGTAGGAGGAGTACATTTGACTCCATCAAATGTATCTTCATCCCATCAATCCTCAAAGATGATAATTAGTTAAAAGGAATAGATGAATGGAGAGAAAAATTTGATCAGATGATTCCTAAATGCTTGGCACATATGCAAGATGATGGGGAGATTTATCTCAACAAGTTCCATACTTTGCTCGATGGGATCATCATGCTAGATAGTAGATATACAAATTTTGTGGTGGATGTCAAAAACCTCCTGGATAACAAGAGGAAGAGTCACCTTACAAAATTCATAGTTACATGGGAATTCAAATGGCCAAGCGACTTGACAATTAATAAATGGCAAGAAAAATACTTGGGATCTGAAGAAGATTGATTATGTACATCATGGAGATGAAGTATCTTGAACAGGTCTTCGATGACCACAGGTACTTCCATGGAGATTAACTAAGTGAGAAGATGTGTTTAATTATCTTCTTAATTCGTGTTTTTGTTATCTTTAACAAACTATATGAAAAGGCATTTTGAAATGTTGTAAATGGTCTGAAGCTTGTTGCCTCTCATATATATAAGAGAGACTAGGACCATAAGAAGGAGATAGGAGAAGATAGTAATAGAATAGGGATAATTAATGGACAGTAGAGCAGTTCCATAATGCATGTATTCTGAAAGACTATGTTGTAAGTAGTATTTTGAAGAAGTCAATGAAAGAGCTCTGATTTTGTGGTGTTATCTTGGTATCAATTGTTTGTTGAAGTTATTCAGTTATCTGGTTGTCACCATTTTTGTGCTTCTTCATTATTTAAATTGGTATATCAAGCATATATTCAATTTATCAATGGACATTTTTTGTATTTGTGTGATATGATTAATTGGTTTCCCTAAAGGAATTAAAATCCTTCTAGTCAATCACAGTAATCTAGAAGTGCTATTTGGATCAATAAGAAGAACCACATAATTAGGATTTTCAATCTATCTCCAATTTGGTGTTATTTGTGTTCCTACATAATTTATTCAATTGGTTCTTTCAAGAAAATATTAAAATCCTTTAGATAATATATATGTAACTTGGTTATGTTAGCTAGATAAGTAGGTAGAGTTTGTCAATCACTTGCTTGCTCGTTTATACAAGTTATAAACCAATATTAGTGTGCCAAACAATTAGAGTTTCTACCAAATAAAAAGCCACTTATCTTAGACTTTCATTTGACTCCATTTACCCAACAAGGCACTAGTCTTACCCATTTCATCATTTAGTTTTATCATATTTATTTTCAAAACCTCACATCTGTTAACTAAACATATTCATCAACTTCACCTTGATATTGCTTATACAATTTATACCAAATTAGGTTTTCATCTCTTCACTCCCAATTTCCATTGTGGATAGATTACACATGTAGGAAATATATAGTACAAGTCTACTCCATTTGCAAAGGTACACCCACCTAGGTTTGGCAGAGCCTGAAGAGAAGAAGGTTCAAATACACCAATTGGCCTTGTTCGTTAGCCTAAAACGTAGCAAGATTTTGGAAACCTCTTGTGGTTTTTAACCAATGTTTTTGAGAACTAACAGATTGGCGACTTTGTTGAGGACCCAAATCTGAATCCAGGCCTTCATTATAGAGTCAATACCTTACATAAGACTCTACTGGGAACCAAAAATTATAAAAAAATCTCAATTTTCTAAAAGTGAGTGGCGACTCTGAAAGAATAAGTGCATTTAGACTAATAAAATAAAGTACACATCAGAAAGAACAAACCCTAGAGTTCAAGCCTTCACAATAGTTCACAACATGCATGGTAGAAGGTACTTGTATAAAGAAGGTCATAATAACAATGGTAAATGGACACATAAGAATGATAAAGGTAAGAAGGTGTCTAATGAAATGTGCATGACAAATAAGGATAAAACATCAAAACCACACTTTGAGACGTATAATTGCTATGATACATTGACAAATGAAAATAACTCATTTGGAGAACCTCACACTCCTGAAGAAGAAAAAGGAATCCTTTCTTTCAGTCAAGTCCTAAGAAAGAGGAAGAATTCATGGCTAGATTTGAGGCTGAAAGAATCAAGAGACAACATGAATATGATCATAAAATGGCATTACTCAAAGGGAATCATTATGAGCTTGTTGATAATGTAGCCTCTGAAGAGAATTTTGAATATATGACTCGAGAAGAATTAAATGCACAATTGGAGTATGAAAGACAAGAAATGGAAAGAAAGAAAGTAGAATATGAACAAAAGCTCCAAGTGATAAAAGAACTCCATGATTTGAAGTTGCAGAGAGTCCAATTTGATGCTCAGATTGCTAACCTCCCTAAATACACACCACCTCACAAGCAAAAGAATAATAATGTAGGACTTTCAAATCCACCAAAAGTACCACAAAAGCAATATGGGAATAAATACAAACCATCAAATGCTCCACCCAAAAATCCATCACAACACCCAAATGCTCAGCCACCCCCTGGCCAACAATATATTCCACCACCCCATGTACAATACAATTATTAGAAATATGGTAACAGACAAATGAAATTGCAAATAATACAACACAAAATAATTCATGCTTCTTCTCAAATTTCATTCAAATACATTACATATTTATAGGATTTCTCACATCCTATTTTATAGGAAACAACCTAAACAACCTCCCTATTAATATTGAGTTGTTTTTAACAACTCAAACAAACAACGTGACTAATAATAATATTAAGTTGTTTCTCAACAACTTAATATTATGGCACTTATTCATAACACTAATTTAAATACTCACATAAAATCTAATTTCTAACACCTATGTGAACACTACTTTCCAACACCCCCCTTAGTGTGAACATGGGGTGAAAGTACATCACAATACTTGATGACCACACATAGTAGCTCACCAAAAAATATGAGATAAGAGTAGGGACATACACATATACTCATATCAAGCAATAATGGAACTAGCCTCACTACGCTTAGTGTACTTGCATCCAAGGATAGGGACAAACACTTCTACCCATGGAACCGAGGATAGGGACTAACACATCTACCCAAGGTATTACATCAAATTTGGATAGGGACAAACACATCTATCCAACATCAAGGTTATGAATAGGGACACACACATCTGCTCACAATAATTACGATTGGGGAAAAACACATCCAATCATAATCACCAACTCATGTGACTAGGGACAAACACTTCCAATCACTTCACTACCTCGTGAATGGGGACAAACACATCCATTCACTAACAATCAAAAAATGTGATTGGGGACATACACATCCAACCACAACTTATAAAGCTTGAGAACTAAGTCTTTGTCATTGCATATGTAGCCACCATTATAGATCATTGCTACTCTAATCACAAATGATATGAGACGGTTGTCGCTGCCACCTGGAAATTGATCTTGGCTTTAGTCATTTTGGCACAAGTTGATTTGTCACTAATACAATTTGTGACCCCATTGCTAGTGACTGACGAGAGGTTGCTGAGTATCCTCCAACCTCCATTGCCTCCATCCTCCAATGTGTTGGCTGCTTACTTATCAGATTTGTCTTTTGAGGCTCATTTCATTAGTTGTGAGAAAATAATATATCCTCCCCCCTTGATGGAATTCTCTTCTACAAATCATGGGAGTGTCGGGTACCACCGATCATGCACTCCAATTACAATTAAAACATTTTTTATTTATTTTTATTTTTTAAAATATTTTTTGACACTTTTACAATTCAACATGACAATTAAAAAATCTTGAAATAGATGCTATTCTAAACAAAATAGTCCTTCCTAACTTTAACTTGCTTTGACAATATATAATAATTTATTTAAATTTTGAACTATGACAAAATATCTTTATGAGACCTAATAAAAATACTAACCCTACATTAACCACCTACTACTATAAGACATGATAGCTAATTATGACCAACTATCTTAATTCTGTTATGGCGCTCGATCCTCACCAAAATAGAGTAAACAAAAATCCTTTGTACTTTCTTGCGCCTCCTTGAGTTTGAGGTGACAAAAGAAGATCTATGTGAGGCCCGAGTTGTTTTGGATGAAGGTGGTGGCCAACAATTTGAACTTGGTGGATAGCTCCTGCAACCTCAACTCTACTACTAGATCACCATTACCGTACTACTCCACTGCCCTTTGATTCAAGCACGATGCTACCTATTAGTGAGGAGGGATTTCTTAGTCTCACAACAACATAAAATAATTGAAATTAGATGCTACCTATTCCTTGATCCCCACGATGGCTTAACAATCTCTTACAAAAAAATTGACCGCTTCCTTTTCCAATTGATCTCCTTCCTGTGACTATCCTCTTTAAGACTTCTGGTGTTATTGACGAAGATGGCTTCCAGATCCTTGTCAAAAAAATCCTTTGACAGGGTCCCTTCAAACTCATACAACAAAGTCATATTCTTAAAACTCCCATACAATACCGCATAACCTATTGGTATTGATATGTAATAATGCCAGATCTGTGAGTAGCCCAAGCTCCTCTAAACAAGCATCAATAGCGATGCTTCACATCACCTCCAGCAAATGTTATGGGTGTGGTAGACTAATTTCAAACATTGTAGCCTTTATTTTAGATGTTGACGCTATGTAAGAAGATAAACTCAAGATCAATCACACGGTCTAAGGCCTCGTGGCTTCTGGTTCTTCTAGATGACCTCGTGATCAAATATTCACATTCCTTATACTTCAAATCTCTAACAGATCACGAATATAATCTCGACTTCAGGCTTGCGTACAACCCCTTTTTACAACAACGACCCTTCAAGATGATTTGAATCAAAGTTGGCATACGATTTAATCTCCAAATATTTGAGATGCTCTAAATGCTCCTGTGTGCAAGCCACCTATTATGAAGCAAAGCAGAAAGCAAGAGATAACTCCAAGAGGCGTGATTCTCATTGATAATCTCCTCCAAATTTCTGTGAAAAACTCTTCAGATCGACCACCACGTTCCTAATAAAGCTCCTAAGAAAGTGAAAGTGAATCCCCATTATCAACATGATTTCTCCATCATGATGCAAATTATACAACAAACAAAGCAATTGTATGCCAAAACAAATGCAAAGGTCTTCAATAGATCGGCCTCAGGCCCTGCCTGCTCTAATACCATATTAAAAATATGGTAAGAGACAAATGAAGTTGCAAATAATACGTGCTTCTTCTCAAATTTCATTCAAATACATTACATATTTATAATATTTCTCACATCCTATTTTATAGGAAACAACCCAAACAACCTCCCTATTACTATTGAGTTGTTTTTAACAACTCAAACAAACAACGTGACTAATAATAATATTAAGTTGTTTCTCAACAACTTAATATTATGACACTTATTCATAACATTAATTTAAATACTCACATAAATCGATTATACCAATATCAGCATCCTCAAAACCCACCTCCTCAGCACTACACAACTATGATTAAACAATTTGACTTAGTAGGATTCCAAGTATATCCTTACCCTATGGACAACAGTTGGCAATGTCTTGTCCCAAAATTTACAGGAAGTAGTGCAGTCACAGCTGAGGAACACTTATGGAATTTTAATGCCTTTATTCAAGATCTAGATATGCAGTAGGAAGATGTACATATGAGGCTATTTATGATGTCACTAACTGAAGAAGCTAGAGATTGGTTTAACAGCGTACCAACAACTTCTATTGCTTCCATTCAAGAGTTCCATGATCAATTTCTTGAACAGTATGGGAATCAATATGCACCAGAGTTTTCCTTGCATGAAATAATAAGTATCCAAAAATATTAGAATGAGTCAGTTTATGACTTCAACTAGAGGTTCTCCAAATTGCATAATAAGATACCACCTAGGTCCAAGTTGATAGACCTTGCAACATTAAGTATTTATCTAAAAGAATTTGATTCAAAGATAGGATATGAGCTTAGAAATAGGTGCCCTATAAATTTAGCTGAAGCTCAAAAATAACATTGAATATTGAAAAGAATAGAAAGGATGTGGGGATGGTTGGTAAAAGATATAGTCTTAGGGTTCCCCAAAATTTTAAAAATCCTCAGAATAGACAAGAAAATACATACAAAAATGAAAGACTAAGGTTGCGTGATATGCCACACAACACAAACTAGAAGGATGGGAAGCCCATAATGGATAGGCCTAAAAATAAGGAAACTCTCGATCCCTTGAAGAAGAGGGGAGCATACATGGTTAACAATAATCCTTGGTGTCAAATTTGTAAGTTGTCATTCCCCTGATCACTAGGTTGTAGCTCAACAAATACAAGAAGAAGAGACACCAGTGGATAATGAAGAAGAAGATCATACAATATATTTAACCTCTCACACCCTCCATCCAATTGAACAAGGATATTCATCTTCAAAAGAAGAGGGCTACAAGTATGATGTTGATAACCAAAGATACAACATTCATATGGCAGAACAACAAGTATTTTCTGACTATGATGAAAGCAAAGATGCATCATATCAGTTAAACAAATATAGAATAAGAAGGCCCACTGAGGAAGAGATAAAAGAATTAACTATTGTTGTTGTGGAACAAGTGAAAAGTAATTATAGGCTCAGTAATAGAACAATAATTGCTGATTGTGGTGCTCCAAGAGGAGTATTTGTGAGAGAAAAAGAAGCAACACAATCTAAGAAACCAAAAAAGATGGAAAGTAAGGAACTAAATCAAAATGAACAAAAGCATACTCCCAAAAAAGAAATTAAAGAGCCACACAAAGATAAGAAAAAGTTTGATGAAACAAACAAGAGAGAAAAGGAAGAAAGCAAAGGATATCCACTAGAACAAAAGAAGATCACCAAGACATAAAGTACTTCTTTCAACTTCACACAGGCCTTGTCCCAAGTAAAGATTTCTATGCCATTATTCGAAATGATGAAAATAAAAGAATATAGGGACAGTGCTATTCAATTGATATCTAATGGAACTAATAAGAACACAAATTTTGAGAATAAAGAGATCATTAAGATTAAAAAAAGCAAGAAGAAGCAAAAAATCTTGAGATTTGTATTGGTGATTTATTGATAAATCCTCCACAAATTGATCCATTATTTACTACATTACTCATAAATAACAAGCTGGTGAGAAATTGTATGATAGATTCAGGTGTTGCTATCAACATCATGCCAGTAGGGGTCATGAAAGAACTTGGCATGTGGGTGGACACTAATGGTGGAAAATGCTATGCCATGAATAGTAGACCTATCCCAGTGGTAGGAATCATGAAATATGTAGAGGTGAAGTTGGATGCTTGTCTGCAGGTAGTATATAACATTGAAATAACTATAATTAACACACCTCCTCATTTTGGGATGTTGTTGTCAAGGCAATGGACTACAATAGTTGGAGGAAATATACAATTTGACTTGTCCTATGCCACAATACTAGTCAATGGTGAAGAGGTCAAGTTATATAGAGAGCCAAGGATGAATCATATTATGGACTATGTTGCTCAAAATTAGTTAAATTGCTTCTGCGATGTCGATTTAGGGAGTTTCAGAATAGAGCCTTCCCAGCCTGAATTAGCAAATACTGACCCAATTGATAAACATGTTTCCAAGAATGAGCATGGAATGTGGAAGATGTATTTTGATGGAGAATGTAGTTAGGAAGGAAATGGAGCAGGGGTAGTTTTTATTTCACCTGAAGGTATCACATTCAAGTATTCATTCTTGCTGACATTTGAATGTACAAACAATATAGCAGAGTATGAAGCCCTGGTAATTGGTTTGAATATGGTTGTCAAACACAAAATCAAATTGCTAACTGTTCTTGGAGACTCTGAGTAGATCATTTCACAAGTTAGGTGAAAATATGCTACAAAAAACAAAAGGTTAAAACAATATAGAAATGTTGTGTTGGATACAATTGAACTATTTGATGCTTTTTCTATTGAATGGATAGATAGATCCAAGAACATGATGGAAAAATTCCTAGCCAATGTAGCCATGAAAAGAGATGATATCACCCTAGCTAGAGTGTTTCAAATTGAATTCAAAACAAGACTTGCCATCCCTGATAACATAAATAGTTGGAAAGTTTTCAATGATGATACTAATCTCATAAAATTTCTACATTGCATTGATTAATATGAATCTTAGGAGATTGACTTTAATGCATTTATGGAAGAAATAGATGGCAAACAAACTATGTTTGGAAAAGAAATTATGTAGCTTAAGACCAACAAAATTCCTAAAGGATTGGTGGCACGCGAGAGGGTGTTTGATGGAAATGATCGTGCTCTCATGAAAGAAACACCAGTAAAGAGAGAATACGTTGAAGATGTCAATTTAGGGACCGAATTTGCACCAAAAAGAGTATATACTGGGAAGAAGATAAGTCCAACAATCAAAAAAATGCTAATTGCATTATTGAGGAAATACAAGCACATTTTTGCATGGTCTTATGAGGATCTTAAAGCATATAGAGAAGATTTATTTCAACATGAGATTCCATTAAAACCAAATGCAAAACCATTCAGGAAAAAACAAAGACCCATCAATCCAACTTTGGAGCCTAAAATGCATGAAGAACTTATAAAGCTTAGGGAAAGAGGAATTATCAAACCAATTAGATATTCATCCTAGGTGTCTAACCTGGTACCAGTCAGAAAGAAAAATGGAGATATAAGGCTTTGTGTAGACTTTCAAAACCTAAATGTATCTTCTCTCAAGGACAGTTACCCACTTCCAAACATGGAGGCTATGCTACAAAGGGTTACAGGATGTGAGTTACTTTCCATGATGGAAGGATTTTCAGGCTATAACCAAGTGAAGGTAAAGAATTGGAACAATAGAAGACAACCTTCACAATGCCATGGGGAACTTATGTTTATGTTAGGATGTCATTCAGACTCACAAATGTTGGTGCAACATTCTAGAGGGCTATGGATGTTGCTTTTGCTGACCTTATTAATGTGATAATGGTAGTCTACCAAGATGATTTAACAACATATTCCAAGAAGGAAGAGGATCATGTGGCTCATCTTGAAAAAATATTTTTGAAGGCATTGGAATATGGTATCTCTCTCAATCCTAAAAAGTGTCATTTTGCAATGACAGAAGGAAAGTTGCATGGGCATATAGTCTCTAAGGAAGGAGTGAGGATTGATCCTGAAAGAGTGGAGACCATTGACAAGATACCTATCCCCAAGATAGTTAAGGCTATTCAATATTTTTTTGGACAAATCAATTGTGTGAGAAGATTCATATCAAATTTTGCTGAGATAGTAAAGCCAATATAAAAAATGTTGAAGAAACTTGGTGCAAAAATTGATTAGGCTGTTGAGGCTATAAATGTGTTTGTATCCATAAAGAAAGCAATCAAAGAAGCTTATGTATTGAAATCTCCATATTTCAGCAAACCTTTCCAGATCTTCTCATTTGCATCCTATCACACAATTGCTGCAATAATGCTTCAAAAGAATGATGAAGGTACAAACAACTAGTTTCTTTCTTTAGCAAGTCTCTCCAAAATGTAGAATTGAAGTATGATACTATTGAAAAACAAGCCTATGCACTGGTAAGAGTTGTCAAGGCATTCAGACCATATTTAGTAGGGGAAAAATTTATAGCTTATGTGCCTAACGCTGCAGTGAAAGACATGTTCATACAAATTGAGACAACAAGACTTAGATGCAGATGGATAAATAGGATCCAAGAGTTTGATATTGAGTTTCAGATCACAAAGCTTGTAAGGGGTCAAGGATTAGCAAAATTGATGGCTGAAACAAATTTGGAAGCTACCCAAGTATGCAATGTGAAAGATGAAGAAGGCATGGTCACAAGTATTGAAAACACTTCATGTTACACTGATATTGTGTACTATCTCAAACATTTGAAATGTCCAAAAGGGTTTGATCACAATAGAAAAAGGACACTCAAATTGCAGGCCTGAAAATATGTATTCATGGAGGGAGACCTTTATTAGAAGAATAGGGATGGTGTCCTATTGTTATGCTTAGATAAACATCAATCAAGACATGTCTTGAAGGAGATGCATGAATGAGTATGTGGGGGAAATTTCTCAGCAAAAACTACTGCTCATAAGATGTTAAGGGAAAGGTAATATTGACCTAAGGTTTTCAACGATGGACATGACTATACTAGAAAGTGTGAGGCATGCCAAAAAAAATTAGGAAAATTGAAGTGTCAAGGAGCACTGCCTCTAAGACCTATGTAGGTTGAAGCACCATTCCATTAGTGGGGAATTGATTTCATAGGGAAAATTATAGAAAAATCTAGTGGAGGGCACAAATGGATATTGGTAGCCACAGATTATTTCACAAAATGGGTGGAGGCAATCCCAGCTAAACAAGCAACAAGCAAGGTGGTGATAAATTTTCTGATGGAGAATATCATAACTAGATTTGTCACACTAGTAAGGTTGATCATAGACAATGGGATGTGTTTTAGGTCTAATGAATTCAAAAATTTATGTGATACATATGGCATTATTATTTCTTATGCCGCCCCTTACCACCCACAAGCAAACAGTCAAGTAAAATCCAATAAAAAAGTATTTTGAAGATCATAAAGAGGATGTTGAATAATAACAAGAAGGCTTGGGATTCCAAGTTGAAGCTAGCCTTATGGGAAAACAAGATTACTATGAAGAAGGCTATCTGAAATTATCCCTTTGAACTTGTATATGGGGCCCAGGCTAGGCTCCCTCTACATAATCTGCTACTAGTAAGTAGGTTCATTTTGTAGGAAGACTTAGATGTTCCGGAACCAATGGAGGAGAGGACGAAGCATCTTGCAGAACTTGATGAACTAAGGAGAATGACCCAAAAGAAAAATCTAAAGTTGCAATCACAAATGCAATATCCTTTTGATAAGAAAGCCAAAGATAGAAAATTTGAGGTGAATGACTTGGTATTAATGTGGAATGCTAGATGGCAAGAAAAGGGAAAGCATAGAAAGTTTGAATATTTTTGGTTAGGTCCCTTTGTTATCATTGGAAAAGGAGGGGAGGACTCTTATTATTTGCAAAACATGTCCAGAGAAGAATAGAAATTGCTAGTGCATGGACAATTTCTAAAGATTTTCTTTTCATAAAATAACCAATTCCATGCACATTAATATAAAGATGGATAAGTGTTGCTAGTGCATGGACAACTCTTAATAAAATCTCACAAATACTACTATTCATTCCATGCATAGTAGTTTAGGAAATCAAAAGGGACTAGGACTTGCCAGTACATGGACAATCCTAGAACTCCCTCAATAAAATAAAGTTTTTTTTCCATGTACAGTAGTATAGGATCATTTCCATTTACATCATTTTCACCTCCATATCCATATTCATTCCATCCTCGCCATAGTTCCATTTTTTCATATCCTCTAAAAAACCATATGAAGGAGACTCTTGGTCTGCACCCATAGTTATTATGGATTCTTGCAATGATTGGTAAATCATTCATCCCCAACTGGAGCCGCTATTGGAACTGGAATTTTCATAAAAATTGAAAGTATTTTATCATTTTAAAATCCAAAATTCCCACTCTTATTTTCATGATAAATCACATTATCGCCATTCACAAGGTCATTTTTACCCTTTAGCACATTACTGCTATCACATTAACCACCCCTCATAACACCCATACTATACCTCTCTACTGCAGTCCATCTCCAAGCAGCTCATGGTAGGATGGTGAGAGGAGCCACTATCATATACCATACCTTTTACACTATACCACTATACCTTGGGCGGTTAGGACACGGATCACAGTAGAGCGGTACATTGAATAATGATATTAAAGACACACTGCAGTACCGTGGAAGAGCAGAAAATGACACGAGGTAGTGCGGTAACTAAATTGTTGGGTCATTTAAAACACACCAATCAAACCAGTCAACATCAAAACATAAAATTGAGCTCGACACAAAGATTTGAATTGTGCGAATTTATGAGCTAGGAGTAAATGTATCTTGGTGTTGAAATACATGAAACAAGTTGAGATTTTTCACTCATAACAGCTGAAACCAAGTTGCATATGAGCTCAAATTACAGGAGTAAAGGGAATTTTTCAAAAGCAAGCTCTATCCTTGGGTAAGTTTTTCTCATCATTCTCTTTGAATTTCATAAAGTGGCACAAAAGAAGACTAAGGTGAGAGTTAAAAGGGATGAAACCAAAACCAATAAAACCTCCTTGCAATCACCATTGCTTTCATTATTGATTGGTTCAGTAGAAAAAGGATCTAAAAAGGTTTTTAGAGACTTAGCACAAGGCCGTAGAGACCACATTATACCTCAGTCAGGTTGCAACCTTTACTGGTACTTCAATCAGAATAGGAATGACAAGATTACAGCATCAAACCCATGGACTCTAGATTTGGCTAAATTGATTGTCCATAATGTTTTCATTGACATTGAACTATTATGCATTATGTCAAGTCTTGGGGATAGATACAGAGGAACATATGCCAATGGGATTGATGAGAATGGACATGATAATTCAACATTCTAAATCAAATGTAGAGTTTGATTTTGCATCTATAATTGAGGAACAAATAAATGAGGGCTTGCTGCAAGTTAGGGATGTAATCAAGGGAAAATCCTAAATTTATTATTAAGTGGGTTAGCACAATAACAATCAAAATTCCTATGAAAGTAACAAAGCACAATGGAAGTGAGGTGAAGACAAAAGGGATAGTGTTACCCTATGTCTCCACCTTCCATGATTAACCTCCATTACACCTCCTAGCTTGCAGATAAATAACAATGCCCTCAGATTTATGAGCAACTATGACTAAAGACTAAGCCCTATGCAAGTGTTGAAGGATTTGCAGAAAATAAAAATAACCCTACAATGAGCTAAAATGGCTATGACTATTAATGACTATGACCTAAGTTGACAGCAAGTTGACATAGACTAAGAATGCAAGAAGTCAAAATGAGCTAAAAACTGAGAGAGAGCCAAATGAGGTCAAAATTGCCCTTTTATAAAAATTGCAATTTTGAACGTGTGGCCAGGATGAAAAGATGACAGGAACCCTAAGATCAATGCTTAAGATTGAATATTGTTGTGTGCATTAGGGTTAGGTCAAAATTAGGGCAACAGGTAAGGATGAAGGGTGGAGATTGAATTATGAAATAATTCAATCAACGGTCGAAAATAAATGAGAAGTCAAAAGTCAAGAATTAAATTGGAAGATAAGGCTGGCACGGACAAAGAGGTTGCTGGAGAAATTAAATAATAAGATTTATTTACTCCAGACAACTAGCAAGTAATTAAATAATAAAGATATTATTTAATTATGGAGGAGTGTGATAAAAGAACTATTTTGAAATTAAATAATGATTTTCATTCAAAATTCAAGAGAATGGCCAAATTAAATAAATCAAATTTATTTAATTTTAATGGGAGAGAAAGCTAATGAATATTTAAATAATTAAATAAATTATTTAATTATAGTGGAAAATGGAAAGAATTAAATAAATAAGAATTTATTTAATTTTTTAGAAGAAGGGGACTTAATTAGTGACGTAATTAAATAAATAAAACTTATTTAATTAATCAAGAAGACATAAATGGTAAAGGGAAATTAAATAAATTATGAAATTTATTTAATCAAAGGAAGACTTTAGATAATTAGTGATGTATTAAATAAATAAATAATATTTATTTATTTAATAATCAAGGAGGAACAAATGACATGAATTAATTAAATAATTATGAATTATTTAATCAATAGTCGAATGTGGACCAAGGACATAATTAAATAGCTTAATTATGCTAGGACGAAAGTGGTAAAAATGAAGCTTGCAGGCCTAGGTCATTTTTAGGTGTCTACATTTTGCCCCTCTTTGTCATAATGTCGCTTGTCGTATTGTGACAAAGAAAATTAGTCAAAATATGCCCCAGTGAAGGTACGGAGTATTCTTGCCCCCTCGGGAAATTTTCAAATTTTGGGTCGGCGCCAGAAAAATTTGCAAAAGGTCCCGATAAATCAATTTGGTGGTCAGAAAAACAGCGGCGCAGTCGGTTTCAAATTCTGACATGTTTAAAGCAACGTACGGAGAGGTCAAAGGCGCGGAAATGAGCCTCCAGTATTAACTGCAGTTAAAAAATGTCACTTTCACCCTATAAATAGATGGTCAAATGGGTAAAAGCCAATTCACTTTCACTATTCATCTTGTAAATCTTGAGAGCTCAGAGCAAAAGGCGCAGCAGCGACGATGGTGATTCCAGTGACAGAGCACCGCGGAGAGATCGTGAGGACCTTCAGACGGCCAGAGGGCTCAGGACCTGCGGTATGTACACTAAACTTGCTTTGTCATTTTTTTGATTTACGTGCTTTTTTTGCTTTCTAGGATAGTGAACGAATGCGCCGCGACGCATACGCGTTCGCGTAAGCCGCAATTGACTTCGCGTTCGCCGCATTTGATGCGTCGCGACGCAAGTGCAGAGAACAAATGACACGCACCGGCGGTACGCGCCGCATTCAATTTTTGGTGCGACGCAAGTGCTTAACCGCATCGCATTTGACCCACGAAAAGCCGCAATCGATACTATACGACGCAACTGATTATTCGAATGCCGCAAGTGTAATGCCGCGCCGCATTCGTTAAATGGCAACGCAAACGCCTACATTCGCGACGCAAATGAAATATAGCAACGTATTTGATTTGTTGTAACGCATTTGATTTTTTTGAACGACGCATTTGTATTTTTGTGACGCAAGTGCATTTTTGCGACGCATTTGCCTGTTTTCTTTCTTTAACTTGTTTTAATGCCTTCATGCCCTAAGTTATTGTCCATGACGGTCACTGTTGTCCAAAAAAGGTGCTGATGCCGTGTTCGTCTTTTTGCAGAGGCAGCTTGCCCCTATTTACACGAGGGAGAGCAGACCGAGGACCTTTCGGTTTGGCGATCAGCTAGGCCCGCGAGAGCGGCGACGACTGATGAGACTCGGCTTATCCCATGTTGCATTCATGCCCGCCATTCGGGCGAACAGGGGTTTACTGACGGCGCTGTGCGAGAGATGGCATTCAGAGACCTGTTCCTTTCACCTGCCGACAGGTGAGGCTACGATTACTTTGGAGGACGTCTACCGTATTCTCCGGATTCCGATTCGAGGGGAGCGGATCGTGTACGATCCCCGTCATGGCGAGCAGACCTTCCGGGCGTACTACCAGGATCAGGGTGCCGGACTCGGCATTGAGGGTTACGAGATCCATTGGGATTTCCTAGCGGAGCATTACAGTCGCTTTGATGCATTCTTGGCGACTCTGATTGGTGGCATCTTGGTTCCAGACCGACGAGGACACGGATTTCCGATTGGCTGGGGGATGTCATGGTCGGCATGCGACGAGAGAGGACAGTTTATGCATGGGGTCCTTGTTTGCTGGGGACACTTTATCATCAGCTGCATGACGTTGTGTACAGGAGAGGAGAGAGTATCTCCTGTGGGACCACACTGATGATGATCTGGGCATGGGAGCGTATTGCCATATTTCGCCCTCCTATCGACAGACCACAGCTGGCCGCGGGGATGCCTTACTCCTACTACTATGCCGGCGCATTACAGCAGACCCGCATGGGTGAGACAGGGTGGTGGCGGCATCGGATTGATACCATGGTGACCTTCATCTGGAGACCCTACAGGGATTGTGAGGTATGGGATGATGAGGACGAGCATCTCAGTTTTTGCAGGCAGTATCGATACCTGATTGGCAGGACAGTACAGACGTCGCTGATTATTGAGATGTACCTGCCACAGCGTGTACTGAGACAGTTTGGGGAGCAGCAGGATGTACCCATGGGGACGGCAGAGTATGCACGATCGTCCAGAGAGTATGCATGGGGGCCGGCCATCCCAGTGGCCTTCGCGACACAGCAGATTGACGGGTTAGTAGCCCAGGCCTGGGGTTGGAGAGGCGGGGCAGCAGATCCAGGTACCACACCAGCCTATGATCTATGGTGGCATGCACGCCGACCTGTACCATTGACAGATCCTGACGGGCCAGCACCAGTTGACAGGCAGTCAGTGATTCCACGAGTACCGCGAGCCAGACGAGGGGGCAGAGGCAGAGATGGGGGAAGAGGCAGAGGTAGAGGCAGGGGCATGGATGGAGATGGAGGGAGGGGTGGTGATGGAGGGAGGGACGGAGGCAGGGGTGATGATGGAGGACGAGGTGGAGACGGAGGTCGGGGTGATGACGGAGGTCGAGGTGGAGATGGGGGCCGTGGTGGAGACGGAGGTCGAGGTGGAGATGACGGAGGAGATGGCAGGAGGCGACGGCGGGACGGACAGGTACCAGGTCGCAGGGTGCGACAGCGCATGGCGAGGGTAGCATTAGATGCTATCCCCGAGGTTGGTGAGGAGGGGGATATGGAGGAGCAGCCCAGACAGGAGATAGATGGTGAGGGGAGATAGGAGGGGGAGCCAGAGGTGGGGGGACGGGAGGAGGCGGAGGGGGAGAGACAGGAGGAGGATGTCAGGGCCCCAGAGGTGGATGTGGCAGTGGAGGAGGAGGCGGAGGGGGAGAGACAGGAGGCGGAGGTGGAGAGACAGGAGACGGAGGTGGCAGGAGAGGAGGATGAGGATGATGATGATGAGGGTGAGGCCATAGGTGAGGCAGAGAGAGTCCTCAGATGGCAGATGGTGGAGGGTGAGGAGGAGATACCATCTTCAGAGTTGCCACCGGATGCGACGGTTGATCAGCGAGTGGCCGATCTCATAGCAGGTTAGATGCCAACAGCATGTGATCCTAGTCGCACTAGAGGTGTAGCCCGTGCGGGAGCGGGATCAGCGTGATCCGCGAGTGTGATTCAGCCGCTGGCGGTGCACAGAAGCTTGCGCCCAGCGTTCGGGGACCTATAGGGACATAGCTCGAGCGTTGCAGGAGCATTTAGGCTGGCTGCCAAGACAGGGATTTTATATGAGGTGCAAAGGCTACTCAGAGCAGAAGGAGATCCTACCCTTGCCTCTATCATGTGTATTTAGGACAGTAAAGGGATAATTTGCCGGTGAGTGTGCGGTACCAGGAGCTGGCAAGAATGCTCTGAGGGTCGATTTCCACAGGATACACATCAGCTGCCACAGACATATCACTCCCGCAGTATACTTCTCGAAATATCATTCAGACATGTGGTTCTATTTGTTCAGCCTCAGAGGTCAAGATAGGTCGCCCACCGAAGTGATGCATCCTACTGCTGTAGTCCAAGAAATAGTGACCCCACAGGCCATTAACGTTGAGATGATGCCCTCATTCACAGTTCCCTCATCCTCACAGCCACAGGGCACTACAGGACCGTCCATTGTTTCAGAGCCAGTGACAGGGCCTCGGCCACCACCACATTCTTCACCCCGAGGGGATGATGAGAGACTACCCTAGGGGCATATTTGTATTTGGACACATTATGTTTATTGTTGAGCCTGCGAGCTCCATTTTTGGGATATCCATTGACTCTATCCTGTGACATTGCATATTTTTGAGATGAGATTTATATGATGAT